>CAHIKZ030001890.1:3162500-3195000 GCA_903632075.3 Acanthosepion pharaonis
CCACAGATTACTTTTCTTTGTCATCTGTGAATTTCTGTCTTCTATGCAAAGATAGAAGAGTAATTTCCCATTACCTTCTCTATGGTTTGAAATTCAAAGTTTTCCTTAAAGTGTCTACTACCTAAAGCAAGACAGACCACTCTAAACTGTTATTTAGCCCATAGCTATAAGAAGAAGAGATGAATTTATGTCTTTCCCAAGGGAATTAGTATGGATGGATGTTGGATTAAACGGCATGTCAACTCCTATTTAGTATGAATGGGAACTGTTATATAAGAATAGAGTGTCACTACCAACACTGTAGTTTGAACATAGATCACCAGAGAGCAAACACAGGTGATCCCATTTTGAATTAAGTGGATCACGTAACATTAATGGAAACATATAGACTGGAATTAGTGTGGCGTCTAATTGATCACCATTTCTATTCTATCCTCTATTACTATACAGATCACTCTTACTATATGGATTGTTATTCTCTATACTATTCACTATATGGATTACTATTCAGTGGTTATTTTTCAAGTAAGTATTATAAAGCAAGTACTATTAGTGTGAGTGTTATTCAAAGGTGTCCGACATCAGTATTGTTTGGCAGCGTTACTATAGTTATATCGGCAATTGCAAAGTCTCTAATACAATGAACATTACAAAAGGGATAACAAGTATTTGTTGACATCACAAAAGTGTCAATGAGTGTTCATTGACATAACAAAAGCAATACAACCAAGTAGCCCAGAATTTGAACATGGCTCACTGATTCACGTTCCATTATATAATATGCACATCCTTCTAGGAAAAGATATATCCACAAAATAATCAATTTACATGCACTTTTACACTGAAAAAATTTTACCACATTGAAATTCTATTTACTGTATTAATTATGACTATAAAAATGATGCTATAAACAATGATTCAGATGAGCTTCTTTGTCAAAAATTTAAAAAAAAGGAAAAAAAAGCCACATTAAGAAACAAACAGTTGCCAGTTGGAAAAGTTTTATCTCTTTGACAGTCTGAAATGATTTTCCTGTGCCAAATGAAATGCATTCCCCATGCCAGCAAGGCCATTATTTTCAGGAATTCAAATCAACTAGTGGTGGCATTTCTTGACAGACATTCAAAACAGTACCCAAACTTAATCTCTGGGCAAATCCAAACAAATCTGTCTATCATTTCTTTACTCACGAACATCAAATGGCTTCTTTCCAATGATTGGATCGAAAGTGCTATGCTAGTAACAGTCACATTTTCTTTTATTCTTGCCAATATAATATCAATATATTAATGTGCATTTTCCAGTTGTTAATCACTTCAGGGTTTGAAAATTTTCAATCACTTGTTGTATTGGCAAATCAGTCAAATTTAAAGTGGCTCAAAACAAGTAACTTTCAATTTATTATGATTCATTCATTTGTCATATTGAATTTCTTATTATCAAAATAATATTGTCTTTTGTTTGTTCACAAAATCGATCTAATGATAATCATTAGTTATTTCCAAAAACATCACCCTCAGGAGAATAAAAAATATTATTATTATTACTATGATAATATTAACTATATATTTCCTAGATTACCAGTCAGTTGTTGTAGCCTTGCATGTTTTTGTTTTTAACTTTCCTCAAATATCATTGTGTCTATTAAGGTAAATGAGTTCATAGTAGGACAGAAACTCATCTTGGCAAAAAATTATTTTAGTTAAAATAGAAGTATTTTCTTTTAGAACAGCTATTCTCATTCTGAGAATTTTATTATTATTAACTTTTCTGAGTATCATGGTACTATTGTTGTATTGTTCTTGAGTACCTGGGAAGATAGTGCTTGTTAAGCAAGAACAAGGAACTTGGAGAGTACTTTTCAAAGTATGCTTGCTGTAGCTGTACCCAATAAAACAAATTTTTGTAGCATTTGCCAAGTGTATTTTATACCAACTTGGTTGATATATTCTTTAAACTTTAATGGAATGGAGCCAAGTGCTCCAATCACAACTGGCATCACTAACATTTATTTTCAGCAAATTCAACAAACTGCTAATTATTTTGCTGTTATGCTGCAGACATCAGGCATGGTCACATCAATTATTTGGTGTTCATTTTCAGTTGTATTAAGAAAGACTATATTATTATTAATGCATAGGTATTCATAGTTCAGGTAACAATTTTCTTGGATAAAAAAATAAAAAGTAAAATTTTTTACCAAGTGTTTTAAAATTACAATAAATATTTCTAAAATAGAAACTATTGTCTGGAGTTAAAACAAAAGAAAAGATAACACATGATCAGAATATATTATAAAAATTCAGAATGTGAAATTAATAAAAACTAAACACTTTGGTGTATAAGTTGTAAGAAATTTAATATAGGAGATAAGGAAATTAATACTGATTCTTTTTATGACTTATCAACCCTTCATGATTTATTTAAAGCTAAAACATCTTTGATTATAATAATAATATCTTATATATGATTTAATATTGGATTAATAATTTTGAGGGGAGATAATGATTTTTTTCCAGATACAAATCCTACTATTTAACCCATAGCTTGGGGGAATTAACATATGCTATATCAGGAAATGTCACAAAACCAAAATGCTAACTTAAGAGCAGGAGTCATATTTTTACTTTTGTCCTTAAATTTTTTACTGATAGTTTTTAAATTCTTCAAACAACAAATTTCTCTGTGTTAAACTTACCATATTCAGTAATATATCAATTGAACATTCTAAATCTCTGTTGATAGGTAATAAGTCACACTGAATTTTGTCTTCAAATCCATTAAGTGGCTCCAAGCAATGGTTTTTATAGTTATTTCTACGTAAACATTTATCTAAACACTCCATTTTTAATTCATCAACAAAAAAGCTGTGATCAGATTTAGACAAGTCAGCCCTGTTCATGATTTTTGCAAAGATCTGTGTGCTGATCATAATCTCCTGGCTAGTTTAGTTTGCTATGGTAAGAACTGCGTGATTTATGTAAGCATTTTTAGATTAGATGAAGAGATAGGGGATTAATAAAATTTTAGTGTTCAGTAGGTTTAATATTGCACCATAGGCATGACAACATGATCTCTATCTTCTAAGATATATATTTAATAATATAGGGTCATATCTACATATACTGAATATATATGTATCTCAGAAGTTTATAAAAAGCTGTAAACTTATACACCACACTGATAAATAACAGAAAATAATTTTTTATAATTTATAAGGCTTATGTAGAATTTTATGTGAATGTATATTTGTATATGTTTTTTTTTTATTTTCAAAAAATGTGAGGTATATCAACAAATAAAAAATATCTAATAAACAACCAAAATTATATAAGTCATCCTCATTGATGTGGTCAGTGTTGAAGTGTAACTGGGAGTGTTTATGAGGCCAAGACATTGTTTATTTTTGGTTTTATGATATTATCAGGTTTTTTTCCATGTTTCAACATATAATCTATGCTTCCCTGAATACAAGACAGGTTGCACTCAGGATGCTTTTGTCTAACATGTTAAGGTACTACAAAAGCCAAGTATTAGCCTGGCATCCAATACATTCAGAAATTTCTGAACCATCAGCTATTTCCTTATTTCAATAATTAAAATTTACTTCATATGAATGAATTTTTTAGATCTGAAAAATAACAATACTTCATCATACTCTATAGATTCACACAGCAGAATCACAAACAAATTGATTGATTTTTATGGATTATCAACACTTTGCAGGTTATTTAAAGGCAGAATATATTTTTTTAGATTGTAAGAATTTTTTATAGGGAGATATAATAAAGGTTTAGTGATACAAGTCTTACTAATTAACCTATAGCTGGGAGCAGAAGAGGTGGATTCATACCTTTACCAAGAGTATTTGCATTTAACAAATGTTACATGCAAATACTCTTGGGAATGTTAACAATTCTAAGTTATTATCCATTACACCACCTGCACATCCAAGTTTACAGCACCTGTTATTCCTAACTGGTCAGCTATCTAGGTACTGACCAGGCTTTATATTTCTTATCAACTTATCTTAAGTTAGGTGATTGTACAAGAACCAGTGTTTCAATTAGAATCATAAATATTTCAGCAAGTAACAAAATCCCATCACCTGAAAATTTCCAACAGCAGCAACAATGAAAATGGATAGCAGATATTAGTGAAAGGAGAAATAATGATATCATCATGGCATTCCACATAACCATCAACAAATGGATCAGAAGGAAACTCATCAATAATATTTAAACAATATTGTTCTGATTGTTGTCTTCATCTTTACTGTCACATTCATGACATTCCAGCCATCTTCAGGTGATATTTGTTGGAATTTTGAACCAAACCCTTTATTTTCTCCATGAGAGTAGATTGTTCTAATTCCACATACCATGTCTTTGGATATCTCAGTTTTAGTTAATTTATCAGTAATACTAGACAAGTTTGCAACAAGAGACTCAAGTATCTTGAAAAAATGTTTCAGGAGATTTTATAAATTCTAACCAATAATATAACTAATTGTTTGGTCAATGAATGTTGAAAGTTTCTTGTATGGAAACAGCTATTTTTCACCATTACCAAAGCTTTGAAAAAAAAATAATTTCCTCAAATCATGGGAGGATTGTTTTTTCTTTTTTATCTACTGTTAGAAAATTTTGAAAACACATTTCATTTTCAAATTTTTTACCAACATTTTTTGGTATGAACTTCCAGACAAACCAGTCACTTCAGAAGTCTCTTCAATGAATTGACATTGTATAAATAACTTTATTATTTGACATTATTAAACATTTGATCTTGTTGAAAGTCAACAAGGTCAGAGATGGTTTCTAAGTGACATTTCACCACATTTGAAATCCTAATAGTCATATGCTTGTCTTTAACTGAAAACAATTTGGAAAATCTTCAAGCATTGCAAGCACCTCCGAAGCAGTTTCACCTAAACAAAAATGAAAAAAATACTGAATTTCCACTCTCTTTTACATGATCATCTAAATGCTGTGTCACTTCAGGATGTTGACTGTCAGTGCTCTCTACAATTTTCTATCCTTTCTACCTTAGTAAATTTTGTCTTTTTGTTATCTCTCCTAAATTTCATTCCATTTACTCCAGCTTCCTAGGTAGGTTATACATTATTATCCTCTATCCCTCTTGCTTTCAGTCTGCCCTGTAAGTTTCAAATTTTTCAAGCCCTCTTTCCTCATTATGTGTCTTAGAAATTTCAACTCTTTTTCATTTTCTCTAATCAGTTATCACAAAAATCACTAATAAATGTGTTTGTAAATATCAGAAAGGGAAGCACAGAAACAAATCATTCAATCTCAAAATAGAACTGAATAATATTGACTAATGGCACCTAGCAGTGCAAAGGGCAAGTATATCTTGTTCATGCACCAATTAACTCTTATAGGACAAAGTTTGTTCTTTATAGCTCATTAATTTTCATGGATACAACATCATACAAATTCAAGATAAAATAGATTCAGATAAGTCCTCTGTAAAAGATGTTTTTGGTTTCAAAAATATATAACATCTTGATGAGTGAAGCCATGAAGTTTCTGAAGTGTTACTTAACCTCTTCTTTCAAAGTGCAAACATTTTTATTCTTTAATTCACAATATGAAACTTAATTTTATAATCAAATTAATAGAATCAACATGACAAAACTTTCATATTTACAGATATACCTGCATATCTGTGTATATCTAATTTACACTTGGGTAACAGATTCTTTGTCAAATGTAATGTCACAATCTGGAGTTATAATTTTCATATCACACACAAACACACACATAAATTGTTTTTCTTTTATGGATTATTAACCCTTTTTGTATTATTTAAAACTGAAACTAATTTTTGGATTGTAAGTATAAATCTTTTTTATGGGTGAATATTGCATTCATAATTATTTTGGAGATGATGATTTTTCTAGATATAAACAATACTATTTAATCCACATCTGGGGGAAATGATGGATTCATTTCTTTCCAAAGAGTAGTTGTGCACATAAGCTAATGTAAAAAAAAAAACAAATGAAATTCAAACTCAGCTTACCAATTTCTCCTTGTGAGCCACTATCCATTACATGAGCTATACATTCACATATACTTTATCTTACACTGGATACAAATATATGAATGAACACAAGCTAAACTCTAACATTTTTCTATTTTAATTATATATATATTTATATATATAATGCAGTGTGAGTGATGAAATTAAAAACAAAGTGTGCTCAGTGTAAGATAACAGAGCTAAGATATATATTAAAAAGAATCGTCTGAGTATGATGTGAATCAATATTAAAATAACAAAATCATACATGATTCTTATATTTTTTTAATCAAATATTAATTATTCATGAACATGTTCCTCAGAGTTACCATCAGCCTTCAAATTATATATATGTTATGACACTAATTTATATTTTTAGAATAAATTACAACAGTGATAATTGTTTTCAGACCAAACACTTTACTCAATATAAAAACATGATAATTTATGCTTCAACTGAAAATAACATTGGAAAACATCCTCCAAGCAACACTTGCTATACTTATATCAACTTAAAGCCTCCTTTACATGCAATCTTTAATTTTTTTTAAAATCTGAAAAAGTTAAAATTTCAATGATGTTTTATAAGATTTTTCATAAAAACTATAAGACTTGAAGTTGTTGAGAGATTCTGAGATTAACTGTTTTTTTAGTATTGCACATATTTTTATTTTATGATTATTTTCACAAGCTGTATCTTTCTTGTTATTTCTTATGACAAGATTTATTTTCATTTTTTTCTAACTTTACACAAATGGTCAGAGAATTGATCAGTTGAAAGCATTGTGATACAAACCAACAACAACAATAAAAACTTTTCTCAGAACTAAAAGAAACTATAAGCATTAAAAATAGTGAAATACAGTCCTCTTTAATATATAGAGTAGTGCTACTCAAACTACTTGATTTCATGGAGAGATACTTTTTTCCTACATATTAGGAACCTGCAGGATATTTGTGATGAATACATATAAAATTTGACAAATTTTTTCACATATGTATTTTTGGTATGGTTATTCATGTAATGTGATGGTTATCAGTGTAAAAATGGAATTGTCAGGCAGAGTTCACATTCTGACTGTCAGTCTCATTCATTTCACAAAAATGCCATTGAAAAAGAATCCATCCACTATAGATTTAAATAGCAGGGGAGACTGGGCTCTTGCCTTTGATCACAGCAGGTCTAAATAGAAGGAAAACTCTAAATTCAGTCTTGTAATAGAAATTTAGCTTGAAACAAAGAAAAGAATACAAAACTGTTATGTAAGATGTCTTTCTCTATGGCAGTCAATGTTGAATAATCTCCTCCAAGATAAAGAGGAAACTTGAGGCAAAAGAAATGTGGTTCTACTGAAGAATGTTGAGAATTCTATGTACTGAAGATGTGAGTTAAGAGGAAGTTTCAAGAACAATGGAAATAAAATGATGCTTATACTTAAAATAATAAAAAATGTTGAAGAATGTCTGGAGAATCTGATACACATAAGAAATATTGAGAGCAGGAGGAGCAGAGGAAATCAGCAAGTAACCTACATAGTGATTTTATTTAAATAAACAGCAGAACAGGGTTTAGGAGAGATAATGAAAAAAACAAAACTTTCTAAGAGTTAATAAAGATAGGAAATTGTGAAGAGCTATGTCTACCCATGTACTTTCAGGATATGGCCTATAGTAAAAGAATAAATGAGTTCTTTAGGTTTGGTAGGGTTATCAGTCTCAAAGGACGACACTAAATTCAAAAGCAGACTATGCATTTTTAGATTGAAGAACTTCGCTAATTTTAAACAAGATATATCTACTACAGATATGGCTGCAGTATATGTGGTACCTGAGTAACTCTTAGGTTTTATAGGATTTTTGATTATGATTGTAATATATTTTATAAGCTATTAATATGACATTGAAGAACAATAAAAAATAAGGTAACATGGTTGCAAAAATATTAAAGATTTGTTGCTAAGTAATAAATTGGATAAATTGTAATGAGTAAAGTAAATTAAAACAAAATATTGTTTTAATTTACTTTACACATTACAGTTTAGACACGTTTATAATGTGAAGGATAATTGTGTTTCTTCTTGGTCAACTGATCTAATCTTGTTCAGTTCAAGACAGTATCACATGCCATTGACATTTTTTATTTTTTAATCCAACAGATTTTATTACTTAAACCTTATTTTTCATGGATATCCATATTTGAGTAGACACTCCATTTATTTATTAAGGTGTATATTTAGATAAAAAATTCATCACTTCTTTAGAAATTGCTTCATTTATGTTAGGATATGAAACTAAGCAGATATGTTTCATGAGTTTGAGATTTGTGTTTGTAAGGCACAATTAAACTTTGCTTGATCATCAAAACAATTTGTGGCTAAGATGATCTAAATGCACTTTGAATCTAAAGACTGTTTCTCCTGCCAAGTGAGGAAACAGGTTCAAATCCTGCTTGAGAGGGTACATTTTTCTTTTGTAATATTATATTATACCATTTAATAATTAAATGGCTACTCAAATATGAGTATCCAATAAAATTAACGTTTAATAAATAATAATCATGTCTGATTAATAAATAAAAATCCATATTTATTATTATATGCTTTGCTATTTAGACCAGCCAGATTATATTGGTTATATACACAAGCTGCTAATGTGAAAGCTGATCCTGCATCTTCATGTCCATATTATTTGATCTTGGTTGTTATAAACAAGTTTCTAATATAAAAGCTGATCCTGCATCTTGTCCATCTTATTTGATCTTGGTTGTTATTCACAAGTTTCTGAAGTAAAAGCTGATCCTGCATCATGTCCTTCTTATTTGATCTTGGTTGTTATACACAAGTTTCTAATATAAAAGCTGATCCTGCATCTTGTCCATCTTATTTGATCTTGGTTGTTATAAACAAGTTTCTAATATAAAAGCTGATCCTGCATCTTGTCCATCTTATTTGATCTTGGTTGTTATAAACAAGTTTCTAATATAAAAGCTGATCCTGCATCTTGTCCATCTTATTTGATCTTGGTTGTTATACAAAAGTTTCTGAAGTAAAAGCTGATCCTGCATCATGTCCATCTTATTTGATCTTGGTTGTTATACACCAGTTTCTGAAGTAAAAGCCTATCCTGCATCTTGTCCATCTTATTTGATCTTGGGTGTTATACACCAGTTTCTGAAGTAAAAGCTGATCCTGCATCTTGTCCATCTTATTTGATCTTGGGTGTTATACACAAGATTCTTATGTGAAAGACAATATATCTATGTATATGGCACTCTACCTTCTAGTATATAACATATTTCACTTGTTTTTTTCACTGGTAATATATTTTCTTTCCAGATATTCCTCATATAATCAAGTAAAGTGAAAGAAGAATTTTGAAACATTATTTTTGAAAACATACATAATAATATTCTTGATTCTGATACTAATACAAAGAATTGGACTCAGAAAGATAAGGAATGTTCATATTCTTTATTTTTCGAGTAACAGATATTTTATCAGATTGATTTTAGCATGCCTCTTTGCATAATATACAATTGTGTAAGAGATTAATTTAAAAATGTACATAATAAAACACTGTATCCCTGAAAGAAGCTTTACAGGATCTCATTTAAAAATTTAGTCAAGCAAAATAAAACAAGGAAATATTGAATACTTGACATAGAAAGATATCTCTGAAGATCCTATCAGTACATGAAAACATGTTCTGCAAGTTGTTCATTTTGTTCAATAAAGAATCAGTGACCTTTCTTTTATTTAATATCATAAATAAAGATGTGCACAAAGTGCTAAAGAGATAACAGCAGTTTTTGCTTTCACTTAATATATGCATTTATATATGTATATATACAGACACATATGGATCTGTAAGTTTGTAGCCTTATATACTTAGATGGCATCTGATCTGAAATGTTTGCTGTTTAATATTTAGTTTATGGGAATAATACTGAGGAATTGGAAAGACAGTAATAAAAATAAACTTTGCTGGTATAAAATAAATGACTTCACTAGTGTATGACATCATGCATGATAAAAAGTGTATTTACCTTCTATAAGTATTTTTACATTTTATATATATATAGCCGATGATAGAAAAAGCACATCCTTATATACATATATATATATTATATATTTTATATTACAAAGAGTTAATCATACCTTGAATCAATTATCAATATTAATGCAATTATTGGTGAAATCTCTTCACTCGTAGACATAATTATAAGCATTATACTACTAATATGAATGATGAGATCCTTATGTATAAAATGAATGTGGTGTATTTTTTAATTCAGCTAGAACTTTCAAATGCCTCATGCATTCATCTTCGGGCAGTATTTTTTTTATTCTTTGTAATGCTGCCTATTTTATTATGTTCATATATTATATATGTATATATGTTTCATTGAATAATACAGGATTAGTATAAAAATATATATTTTTATACTGATCCTTCCAGTTCTTTAATCAGTTTCTTGATTTCTAGATAAAATTCATCAAGGATAGTGACGTAGTTTTTTTTTTTTTTTAACTCAATTATTTTTTATCTTTTCCAAAAATCATCTTTAGGGGTATATTATATTTTTTATCTTTTCCAAAATCATCTTTAGGGGTATATTATTAAGAAAAACTCATTGTAACTGCAGTAAATTCTGCATTCAGTTGTAATGGTGATTTTTAATGACATGCATGAATGCACTCTGTAATTATTTTAAACTTTTAGATTTATCCATTGTAGCAATGGAATTTTTTGCAAAACAAGCATTTCCTTATCAGAGAACTGACAGGAATTTGTAGAAGCAACTTTTTTTTTTAAGTGTTTCACCTCAAGCAAGGTGGGAAGCCACTAGCATGCAAGGGGTTACACCGAGTTGGAGTTAGAGCAAATAGGAGTAACAGAGGAAAGGATGAAGAGAAGGATAGGGGATAGATCAGGGCATCTGGAGATGTTGATTGACATTACATTTGAATAGTTGAAGATTATAGTTATCAGGGAAACAGGAAGAAGGGAGGGAGTTCTACAGGCGAGAGGTGTGAGACATGAAGCTATTGGAGTAGAAGAGATGGCTACATTTAACAGTTTCCCCAGTGAAAGTGTGTGAGCGAGATGCCAGCCTAGTAGAACGCTTAAATACATGAAGTTTGGTAACCAGCGAAAGCAGCTCCTCAGAGCAGTTACCATGAAAGTATTTGCAAAAAAGACAGAGGGATGTGACGGCAGGTCTGTGAGAGAGCGACTTCAGATGAGATGTCAGATCAGGGCCAATTATGTTGCATATCCATCTCTGGATCTTATCAAGAAGCTTGAGACAAACATAAGGGGCACCAGACCATATATGGCAGCAATACTCCATGCAAGGGTGAATGGTTGATTTGTAGATTTGAAGGATCGACTCTGGTGAGAAAAATTTCCTGGCACGGCACAGGGATCCAACTTTCCTTGTGGTGGACAAAGTTATTGACTCAATGTATTTGTTCCATCTCAGGTCAGCAGTCAATGTGAGGCCAAGTAGTCACAAAGAGCTCTTGAGAAGTTGAGCGGCAGACATGCTTAATGGGGGGTGGGGGGCAGGGATGGTTCATCTGTACATCAAGAAACTGATTAGTGAACTGGAAAGGATCAGTATAAAAAGAAATAGACACAATATGTCTGCATTATCCAATGAAACAAGTTTGAACGAAGGCGTGGTTCCTATATATATATGTATGTGTGTGTGTGTGTGTGTATATGCATATATATATATATATATATATATATATATATATATATATATATATATATATATAAGTGGATCATAGAATAAGTGCATCCTTTTGTGTGTGTCTGTGTATATATATATATATTATATATATATAAAAATATAATAATAATAGCTGGACACTCATATTCGAGGATACCCATCTACCAGACCAGCTAACCAATCCCTACTGCAGATGCCTGCTCTGTGGTTTTTGCTGCAACTATGCTAAGCAGACCGTAGTTATATTTTTCTGGGAAAGAGCATGTTATCTAACATGATCAACAATTTGAATGAGGCCAACAGGCTCAAGCCCTTGGCCATGATGATTTCTGACTTCGTGCTAGCACAGCTATCGACAGCCCCCAAGGGTTTCATCTACCCAATTTCACACACAAAGCTTGGGTCAACACATGGTATGGTTTTCAGGCACTTTCCAAAGGTGCTGCATGCTGGGATTGACCCCTCCAGTCTGATAAGATCACGAAATCTCTTTCCTGACAAATCAACCATGGTGAGATTTGAACCCAGATTTCATCGTCAGAATGGGAATATTCTAACCACTTAGCCATATATATATATATATATATATATAGATAGATAGATAGATAGATACATATATAGATAGATAGATAGATATATATATATATATATATATATATATATATAACATACACACATACACACAAAAGGATTCACTCATAGTGGGTGAAAAGAATATGTGCAGCCTTTTGTGTGTGTGTGTATATATATATATATATATATATATATATATATATATATATATATATATATATAGTGGAAAAAAAGATAATGTATATGTGTTTATGTACATAGCCCTTGAGGAAAATCCCAAATAATAATTCATTTATTTAATAATATTTGTATTTGATTTTATGAAGGTGTAAGGTGATATTTGAAAAATATCTGATAAAATATTTTTATTTTGTTTACTATATGTTATGCCTGCAAAGCAAGCATGATTAATGATAATGGTGATGCTTTGTCAACATTAGTTCTTTAAAAAGAGCCAACATTTTCCTTATCTGATCTGATTATAATCTAATGGATGTAGAAAGTATTTGACACAGGATATTTCATGAGAAATGTAATCTATCTATATTTTTCAATTTGATCAAATATCAGCTTGCTCACTAACATGACAGTGTTAACAGTTTTAAAGCTGAAAGCCTAACTTTTTCCATACCTGAGCACAAAATAATTACATTGTAAAATCTAATCCACCATCTTAGCATTTAATCAATTTCACGTAAATCTCTTACAACATAAGCATGACATTTCAATCTTCATAATTTTCAGATCTTTGGACCTATTTATAATCTATTTCAGGATTCAACTTTTATTATTATTTGTAACTTTTTTTTTCCTAGAGCAACAAAAAATGAAAATTGTGATGATCACATACATCCTGAAAGAACATGGCTTATGATGAAAAACTCATTTTAACTTCTGTGTTTTTTTAATCAAAACTATCATGCTGCCATAAGCAACTGTAGGATTTGGGGGATAATAGCACTCCCTAACTTCCAATACTTTGTAGTTCTAAACAATATTTGTCTCCTTGTTATTCCAATCAGTCTCTATTCAGCCATTCAATTGAACAATAAAGGTGCTTATTCACCATTGTCTTTTTCCCTTCAATATGCCCTGTGAGTATCAAATTTTGTAAACCTCTTTTCTTCATCATAAATCCCCAAAAATCAGTTATCCTATTTTAAGTACAAGTGTCGTTTTTTTGTTCCAATTTTCCTTAAAAATCCTTTATTGTTTACATGTTCTTTCCATATTATTTACAGCATCATTCTGTAGAACCATATTTCTGTTGCTTCAAGTCTCCTCTGCATCTGTGGAAATATTGTCCAGCATTCACTGCCATACTGAAGAATTGATATTACACAGCAATTCAGAATTTTCTTTTATTTTCCTGTCTCTTAACACTTGCTTAGCTTTTAGTATTTTTTGTTTTTTGCTCTTCCAGAACACCTTTGGATTTCTGTGTCTCATTTTCCATTATTTTTATAACACTTCCCTAACAGTTAAATTTCTGTACATAGCTTTTATTTTTGGCTGTCATTTTTGCCAATAACCATATATTCTGGCTTTTTAAAATGAGTAAGCCACCAGTAAGACTCAAACACTGATATCTATTATTTTCAGGAAGCATAACTTAAGGCATCAGCTATCTTAGCAAGCCTTGCAGGCTTCAATGATTCAAATGTAAACATCCCTTATCTTCTGTCTTTATTCAATTAACTGCAATAATATTTTCTTCATTTCTTGCATGAATTATTTATTATATTAATTTATCAATTCTATTTCTTTCATCACAATTTTCATAATTTATTTCATTTAATAATAACTGACAATGCTAAATATTATTTTTTATGTTGTTAAGTTTGAAGTGGTCTGGGTTTTGTAGATATTTTTTTTCTTTTTCAAAATCATAACATATTTTTAAATTTTTGAAGGAAAAAAGAAGCTTATTCTGTTCATCTCCATTTTTTAAATAGAGTAGGGTCTTGGCAAAGACCATTGTTGTGAACTGGTGTTACAGAATCACAAACAATGAATGGTACCAAATAACACAAACTACCACTTGATGACTACCAGCAGTAACAACAATTAAAATGGATAGCAATATCAAAGTGAAAATAATGACATAATTAAGATGCTGATCTTCCACACTACTTCAAATAAAAAGGTTAGGAAGCAAATTCCCATCAATAATGGAAAAGGTGAAATCAGCTACTTCTGAAAAATTGTTTGAAGAGAAAGATTTTATAAATTTAAACTAAAAGGAGAACAAGCTGCTCATTCAAGAATGCCTGTAGGGAAAATGGTTAATATTACCATTACTAGATTCAGACATTAAGAATTCAATCAAACAAGTTTTGTTAAATTCTACTTTCAAATAAGGTGTTGTACATCCAAATTAAGATTGTCTCAGTCCTTTTTGAAAACTGAATGTTGTCAGAATTTTTGACAAGATTGTAACAGTAGCATTAAAATGATCAGGATATAACCAAGAAAATCATGTTGACAATACGGGCAAAATTCAGTTCTTGATAATGACTGAAACAGTTAAAAGTACTTGAAGAGAAACAGTTACATCAAGGTATATATATATATATATATATATAGCTGACCACTTGTATTCAGTGATACCCATCTACTAGGACAGCGAGCCAATCTATTGCATACACTTGCTCAGGCACATTTATGTTTATTCAACACCCACAGAGCCTACCTGTGGTTTATACTGCAACTATGCTAAGCAGACCTTAGTTGCTGCATGCTGGTATTGCTCTCTCCAGTCTGATAACATCAGGAAATCCCCTTCCTGACCATGGTGAGATTTGAACCCAGGACTCATGGTCAGAATATGAATGAATATGAATATATATATATATATATATATATATATATATATAT
Organism: Acanthosepion pharaonis; assembly: GCA_903632075.3. Lineage (NCBI taxonomy): Eukaryota > Metazoa > Mollusca > Cephalopoda > Sepiida > Sepiidae > Acanthosepion > Acanthosepion pharaonis. The sequence goes on from CAHIKZ030001890.1 coordinate 3,177,736, forward strand.
ATATATATATATATATATATATAGTCATCTACAGACAGCCTGTTTTACTGAATCATGACTCATCAACATGGCTAGACCCAGGATTGAAACTTGACTGATTTGTCATCAGTCAGAGACTTTTACCTCTAGGTCATCAGTATCCAGCAGAGAAAAGGAATTTTTAATGCATTATATATGTGCTATATAAACACCATACCAGCTGCCATAACACTCAATTCTTATGAAGATCAATGGATTAAAGCAGGAGTTGCCATTAAAAATTCCCTTTTCTCCATAGTGCTCAGTTGGTGAACAAGAGCATGATACATTTCACTTGTGTTTTCATCAAATGTTTGTTGAATGTTTATACAGACAGAGAATCATAGAGGATAATGCTTTACCATTTATACACAAAAAACTCATAACAATCCGATTTAATTTCAACAAATGACTGAATGACTTAGTATTAACAAAATACTTCTTATTGGAAAATATAAAGTTTTATTCTATCTTTTTTCACTAAGAATGAAAATTATTAATGCAAATGAGAATTACCATATTGCAGATCTGTGACTAATAAGAAATTTCCATCATATATATATAATAAATTTATAAAAGTATTCATGCAAAAACAGCAGCACATCTTTCACAAATAGGGTCAGGCATAGTTTCAGGCACAAATCATAATCACTTACATATAATCCCCAAAATCTAACTCATGATAGAACCAAATTTTGTTGGCTGTCTACAAATGCCAGATTATCCACAAATGCACAGTCAGTCCTATCCTGGAGCCTCTTAAAATATTTCCCCTTTTCTGTTTGTGACAATTCAAGTTTAGTCAGGTATACTGAGGTCAAGTTGTCAATATAACCTTGGCATCCAAATTTCTTTTAGAAATATATTGGTTTACCAAGCATGTCTTATGCCTTACTCTTGCAGATCTGAATACTTTCCAGCTTACAGTCATGTGTCCTGTGTATAATTTTCCACAAAAGGAATTGTTATTTCAATGATGTGTACTTCTTTAAAATTAACTTGGTATGAATGACAAATATTTCTATTTAGTGAAGTAATGGTTGGATTGAGGAAATGACAAGTGAGCTGCTCCTATGGTGGCAAATGAGTTAAAGAGGCTGAGTAACTTAAAATAGTTTGAGTCTCTCAGATATACATGCACAATGCTGATTTTGAGACAACCAAATCTTGCTTGGAAACAAAACTGCGACATAAAAACAAACACGCATAAAAGTATTAAAGCTATGTAAAATAAAAGTTAAACCATCATCATTTTATTATCCTTGATTTTATTATACATACGAGTCATATTAATGAAATCTTTATCAAAAAGCAACCATAAATTACGATGAATAAACAGAATAAAAAGGCTTGAAAATAAAAGAAAGCTAAGTCTTCAGTGTTCAAAATTGAGTATCTGTTAATATAGGAAATCCAAAGAGTTGTTTTCTGTGATGTTATTTGTAATTCAATACTGATTGTGATAATTTGATAGAAGAAAGTTAATTATCAGATCAGACAACCTCAAAGAAGTTTCATCAAAACAATAAAATGCTGCAAGAAAAAAGCCAAATAAATCAGAAGCTTTTATACACTTAGAGAGCGCCTGATACTTAAAACCATTTCAGCTGATGAAGACAGAAAACTTGAACTGAAATATCCTCTGACAAATCTTCAGTAAGAGTAATTAAGTTATTTTCAAAGCAAGAAATATCAAACAAAATTGGATCAATAAGTCCATAGACTGACATGTAATCATTAACTAAATTTTGATCTTAAATTTTCACAGTATAATATTTGATAAATGTGCTATGACATTTTAATTATCAAAAAGACTGCAGTATGTCACTGAGGTAATGAGCCAAGCAAAGATTGGTGCCCAAGCGCATCTGAAAGTGTTTCAAATTAGTCTTTCTTCAGATAAGGACCCAGTGTGTATGTTGTTGTGCAGTACTAGAGGAAATTGCATGCATTCTTTTTTTTCCTGTTGGCAAAAAATTTTTTTAAATTCTTGAATAGTGGAAAAAGTCCAGCAGATTCTAACAGAAAATGCAGGAATAAAAAAAAAATTATGCATTTTGAGTTTAAGATTTCTTGGCTAATCCATTACATAAATTGACTATCCACTTTATTCACCTGACTTTACCTCCCATGATTTTTGGCTATTTTCACAATTGAAAAATGTCCTCAAAAGACACTGATTTGTTGACATCACTGACATCCAATAACAGGTGGCTGTATTACTGAAAGGTAATCCAGAAAACTAGTTTCAAGAACATCTCCAGCAATAACACCACTGCCACATAAAGTGCATAACTTCACAAGAGAAGATCATTGAAAAGGACAGAAGCCAGTAGTGACCAGGTAAGCAAATATTTCTTTCACAAGACCATTCCAGGTGTTAAATTATTACAACTCATATTTTATGAATGTTCATCATAAAAAAGAAATTAAGCTGAAAATTAAATATTTACTGTCTAAAATAAATACTTTTTTCTTTCATAGGCTGCAGGTTTACTGATGCACTAATGTTATATATCATGTAATGATTAATTTCTTTGTGTATTTGAAGGTACAAAATATGTGAAAACTGGAAAAATACAATAAAAATAAACAGACTTTGTTATTTGAAGATAAAAATAATTAACAATATTTTGTGTAAATTTTCTAGCAGAAGATATATATAGAAAAAAACAAACTTCCTGAATCCAGATTTGTGACAAAATTTTGCTGAATAGCTTCCTGCCTGAATAAGTGTATCCAAGAAAGAATAGGTAACCATAACCAAATTGAAGAAAAATGGGGGCTTAAAGCTAAAAATAACCTTGATAAAAAAGACATTTAGTACTTGTATATACAGTGTCTTGTTACATCATCAAGTTTTACAATGCAAAAATATATATATATATATATATATATATATATATATATATATATCTTCTTTTTTTCAAACAAATTTTGCTGAATTCACTTACTAAAATGAATTAATCAAATCATATCACCAGCATACAACAATTAACATAAGACAAATATTAGTGGATAATACAATGATACAATAAATCTTTTACTAGAAAAAAGACTCAAGATACACAAAGCTATCATTATACAAAAGAAATGAACCACATTAAATTTTCCAACAAAGGGAGATGAAATTTTAAAACATGTGTAAAACATCTAATAATATATTTGTCTTCTGTCAAACCCTGTGAAACAGTTATGCACATGATATCTCTGAAACGATACATACATAGTTAAATTTAAAATGAAGCCTCCAAAGAAATGCCAAAATGAAGCTAACAAAATGTTTATTTATGACAAAAACAAAATCAAGTTTTCAATAAAGTCTGACAACTTAAAGTACCTCCCTGAACACACACAAAAAAAAACAATTAAAACATCAACTTTGGGTAGGTTAGCCACAATTCTTACCTGAGTGTACAGCAGTTTTCTGTTAATTTGAAAAGTAAAAATAAATATTAAACAGAACTTATAAGATGAATTTAATTAAATCCTTGCTGCAAATAAGATACATTATAATTGAGTTAATTAGTTCTTTGGTTTAGCACAAAACTAACTTTATGCCAACATTAGTTTCTTTATTTTTGTTTAGCCAGAATGTGTGAATATTTCTGTGTTTATTTTTTTACATTTTGTCATTTTATTATCTTAGTTAACATATTAAAGAAGGAGACATTAATTGAATATAATTAGGGTCTTGTTTTTCCCATAATATCAAAATGAAAATATTGCATTAATACCAAACACTACTAATTTATACTTTGTGAAAACAGGTAAAATATTCCTGGCATCTTTTACCATTTTTATTGGAGAATCATACAAAGGAAAATGTCCTCAGAAACCAAGAAAAAGTACTGAAATGCTATGTAATATTTAATCTCTTATAAAGGAATGAATGCGAAACAAATCTCTGAGATTAAGAAGTGACTTGAAGTAACAGGGATGTGGGTTCTATCAACATAAAAGAATATCATGGATGGAACATCTAAGCAATGAAGAAGTTTTAAATAAAATAGCAATTATATGGAAATTGTTATTTATGAAAATACAACTGAAATTTCTGGGACTCATAATGATTGATCAATCAACTGATTTGTTTTTTATGGCTTATTCACCCTTTAAAGGTTATTTATAGCCAAACATATTTTGAATTCTAAAATATTTCACTGTATCTTTCATTGAACATTTCATTAACAATTTTTGGAGATAACAGTGAATTTTGATAATACAAATCCTACTACTTAACCCATGGCTGGAGGGTAGAAGATGGAGATTCATACCTTTCCCTAAGAGTATTTGTGACCAAAGTGGAAAATCAAATACTGCTTTCCAATTTCTTATTCCAAGCCACTATTGATTAAACCCCTCAGACATCCTATTTAAAAAAAAAACTGTCAATTAAACATGTTAGAAAATAAGGGTCCAATTATAAAAGTTTGATTAAAAGCATGTAGAGTGATTTCAGTTTTAGCAAATACTATATTTTTCATTTATGGTATCTATGTGAATGCACACATGCAGGTAGGTTTCAGTCTGCCTGATAAATCTGGATTGACTTCCATTAGGTAGACGATTAACAAAGTGATAAAACATCTTTACTAAGGTCATAGGTGGAAGGAAGCATCAAAATGGATAAGAGACATCTAAAAAGTCTATTCCATTCATTTAATCATTCCTTCAACATTTGTTAGTCTAATTTTGCTTTTTATACCACTTTCTGTCTACAATGTGTACATCAATTGCAAGAAGCAAGAAATATATTTTAATTCCGGTCAGGTGTCATTTAGATTGTTGAGTAAGCAGCACATTATCCAAAGTATTTTGCTCAAAACAAAGATATTCATAAAAAAAAGTAATGTTGGAAATGTTGAATATAAGACATAGACGGATGTTAAAGAATCAGAACTTACGTTGAGCAATAAAAGATAAGAAGTTGTGAAGAATCACAATTATCCATTTTCAGAAAAGACATAACACATAAAAAAGTAGATTTAATCCAATCAAAGGAAAGGCAATGAACAAAAAATACTCCTTCACCAATGTGATGCACTAAATATCTGTTACTTTCTGAAATTGTTGTAAAATCCTCTTTCCAGGCGGCAATAAACAATACAGCATAAATAAGTTGTAAGGATGATCCATATATTTATACAGTCTTGACCCATATACTTATACTGCACTGACACCTCCGATTATAATGTCTTCATTCACACAGACACACGCTTACATAGTCATTTTCATGTTAGTTTCCTAGATAAAAATGAAAACAGAAAATGTGTAAGTAATCAAATAGCTTTTCACATCCACTTTCTGTAAATAATCATTGTCTATTCTTTGAATGAAATAGAAAAATAAATTGAGAAGTGATTGAAAAAAAAAAAAAAAGAAAATTTCTGTACATGCATGCACTGAAAGAACAAGTTACAAGTGAGCAAAACAAGAAACATTTCTTAATCATTACATGCACCTCTTATCAAGATGGCTGCTTAAGAATTTAGACTCAGTCATTTTCCCCAATTAATTTTTATTTGGTGTCTATCCAAGAAATAGATTTCATTTTTTGCAAATACACAAGTCAGCTGTCTACATACAGACACTGTGTCTTCATACTGGACTTGCTTGTGAGCAAAGCGAAACCTGAATAATTATCTCTTTACCTATTTTTGTCTTCGAAAATTGTAAATTTATCTGCTGGAGACAGATTTTGGGCTCCAAACCAGAAGTTCTTTTTTATACAACAGACTTTCAACACACCTATATATATATATATATATATATATATATATACACACACACATGTGAATACATATTAATGCATAGATATATTTTCTTATAAGTGAGCACATATGTTTATAATGGCACACATAGAAATAATGTTTAAATCTTTCTGCAAGTGTGTGTATGTGTGTGTGTGTGTGTGTATATATATATATATATATATATAGATAGATAGATATGATTTAACTTTAGATTAGAATCCAGCAGAATGGTAAATATATATAAGTCATGCTGACATGTTTTTGCATGTAGTATTATATATAAATGTTTAAAAATTAACATTTTTATATATGGCCTCTTTTAATTTACTCTAAAACTGTGATCAAAATACTAAATCGATTATGATTGACATAAAAAGGGTAGAAAAACGTTTCATCTAAATAAATATGCAACTTATAAAAACAGGTTAACATAAGATTTTTTTAAATGTCATATATAAAGTGGTGACCATTAAGACCGACACCCAGTGTTGACAGTCTGTTTCATGCTAAAATGAAATCATTAGGCTTTGGGTGTTGACCTCAATGTCCACTTATATATTTACATCACTGATATTGAACACTTTAACCTATAAATTTAATATACCTTACAACTATATGTTTACCATATATATATATATATATATATATATATATATATATATATACACACATACATACATACATCACTTCAAAAATCTGAAGCCATCCACAGAATTATCATGGGATGAACTTAACAGAAGAGTGAAAAAAAATGAAAAAGAGCTCTTAGAATCATTGAAAAAAGAATGAAACCAATTATCAAACTTATACTTTGAGAATCTTTTGCAATGAATGCTAAAAGTTTGTGCTGCTAAAGGAGGATATTTGGATGAGAGCAAAATTTAATCACAAAATGTTTTTTTTGTCATAATAAAATTTATAATAAAAATTCATGTCTCGCTTTTTTTTTTAATGATGTATAATAATTTTCTCTTATTTAAAGTACAAAACAACTACTTTTGGGGCCAGTTTAAAAAATTAACAGATGTGTCCTCAAACTTTTGAACTATAGTATATGTGTGCATGAATGTGTGGAGAGAAGTAGTTTGATAGATTCTCCTTTGTATATATAAAAAATATACACATAGAAATACAGGTCTATTCTATTCAACATCATAAAAATAGTCTGGCTCTTGTACAGTTATTCTTACTGAACATTATGTGAAACATGATTGGATTTGCTTGACTTCATGACACTGCCTGCATCAGTTATCCATGGCTGTTGGTAGTTCATCTATATTGTATCTAGATCCTTGTTTTTTGAACACCATGAGAAAAACTATGACCATATGAAGACACTTCTTGTTGAACCTTTCAACAAGCAATGCAGGATATATGTCTTCGTATTGATGAAACTATGTTCACCAATATCATAGTTATAGAAATAATTAATTTTGGAAACTAGGTGATTCTAGAAATTTTGCCATGAATCATTTTTGCTTGTTAACAGAGTTTGATTGCTTTGTTGAATCAGCATAACCACAATACTTCATCCCATATCTTATTACGATTCTCATTTAGTCTGATTCTTACCTTCCAACCTGTCCAGCATTGGTGGAACTACCAGGAATAAAACTTACACCTGTATGTCTCCTTGGGTTACCAGCATACACAAACCCTGTCACTATTTTAAACTAAGAAACATATACAACCCATAATCCAGCCACTTCTAATTTTAAATATATGTTGGGCAGTTGAATAATGACAGTCAAGATAATTCAGTATTAATGAAATATTTTTTTACACTGGTTACTTTTTTTTCTTTATATTTATTTACATGGAGGAAAAAGTATGGTCACGTACCTGCTTCTTTAAAAAGGTGAGTGGCAAAGCTCAGCCTGAATAATTATGTTCTAAAGTGGGTTCACAGAAAGAAAAGTAAATGAATTGCAAATAAATTCAAAATTTTATCCAAAAGAACTTAGGAATATGTTTGCATTAATAATACTCTGTCAAAAACGTTTACAAATTGCTTAAAAACTGAAAACTGTTTCAGGCAGTAATTATTGTAATGTTTCTCAGTTTTCAAAAAAAATGAAAAATAATCTAATTTAAAAAGCTCAACATTTGTGTATATCAGCCTGAAATACTGACAATTTATTAAATACTAGCAGTAGAGCCCGGCGTTGCCCGGGGATGTAACAGTAAGAGATTGATCAAGTATCGACCATCATAAAGACTGAAAAATAAAATTGACAAAGGTTTAAGGTTGACGGACACGCATGTCTTAATTTTTTTTTCTTTTTTTACGAATTGGTCAAACCCTAACTTAAACAAAAATATTGTTTTCAATCGTTATGAGTCTACCGATTGAATAGAATTTTATTATAAACACTTATCTTGTAAATGGAATTTTTAAAGCATTCTGAATGTAAAAATAAGGAAAAAAGTGTGCAAGATAATCAGAAACACTACCTTCCAAAAAAAAGTGAAGTTTTGTTGAAATCAGTTGAAAAATGTAGGAAATCCGATCCCATATACAAACAACCACAGACACACACAAACAACCTGGATTTTATAATAAGTATAACTTGATATGAGTTGTCCCACTTTCATTCTCACGACAGCAATGCCTCTTAATCATGTTTTCAAATTGATTTCGTGCAAAAACAATTGTGTTTTTCCAATTTTTGGCACTGTCAGAACCACCGCAAGGTAATTTTACATAGTCCTGTGAAGTTTTGTTGAAATCGGTTGAAAAATGTAGGAAATCCGATCCAATATATAAACGAACAGACACACACACACACAACCTGGGCTTTATAATAAGTATGATTGCTACAAAGTTGGGTATGTACAGAAGTATTATGTAAAGTGATCAAATAAATGCAGTTTTATTCTTTTCATTAATGACTACATGTCCTGACAGCAATTTAGATATCTGGCAAGTGTTTTAACAGAGGAAAGAAAAGTACAACACTAATATCTGAAGGCACATTGGGATAGCAAAAGAGGACTTCCAAAAACTAAGAAAGTATTAAAAAATAGAAAAATTTCTTCTGAAGCAAAGGTACTGAACTTTATGCAATATCAGTCCTCCTGTATGGCAGTGAATGTTTGATGATCTCCTGACAGATGAAGAAGTAACAACAACATGGTTCTATAGAAGGATACTGAGAAGATCATGGACCAAATATGTGGGCAACCACAAAGTTTTCAAGAAAATGGAAACAAAAAGTGTGCTTATAATTAACATCAAGAAGGGTTAGTTGAAATTTCTAAGGTGAATAATGAGGAAAATCTAACACTCACAGGACAGACTGAAGGCAAGAGAATCAGAGGAGAACAACACATAATATACTTAGTGAGCTTGAGTAAATGGATGGTGGAACAGGATTTAGGAGAACTAACAGAAAGATGTAAGGAGGCACAGTGGAGTAATGGATAGTGGCTCAGATTGAGAAATTGGAGAGCCGAGTTCGAATTCCGGTTGAATCCATTACATTCACTTATGTGCTAATATCCTTGGGAAAGGTATTAATCCTCTTTTTCTCCTCTCAGCTATGAGCAAACAGCTGGACAGACCATGTTCTATAGCCTTGGATGGCAACTGGTCTACCACAGAAAGGAATGGCAACCTACTGGGGAAAAAAAAAATCTGCCTCGTCAGACATGTATCAAAAGATACATGATCACCTAAGCGTGTATCATGCATGGCACATAACTGAACAAATAAACAGAATTTATTAAGAGGTACAAATTGCAGGAAATTTTGGAAAGTCATGATCATCAACGTCCAGAAGGAAAATGGCATATAGAAAAAACAAGTAAACATTTGCCAATAAGGCATTCTGATTGTTCAATGACCAAAACAAAAATTTTAAAAAATGCAGTGAAAAGTGAATAACTCAGACAGACACAAACAAATCAAGAAATATACACAAGGACAAAGATTAGTATTCAGAGTCAGAATAAATTTAAAGTGTGTATTAGAATAAAAAAAAATCATAATTGATATCAGACAGAAAGTATAAAGGCAGTCTAAAGAGAACACAAGCATTTCAAATCCCTTCATCCCACATATACAGACAAATATCATTTATTATATAGAACAGAAGATCACTGAATCATTCCACGGATATTTTTAAAAATGCTAAAATGGAGCTTAAGTGATATCCATTAGTTTTTACTCTTATATATCATTGTAGTTATGAAGTGAATTCACAAAATACAAGATGATGGCTGAAAAGTGCATCATTGTATTGGATTATGAATTTGTGTCTACTATTAATGATTCTTATTTTGATAAAGCTTAGAAAGAAAATGTTCAATTTGAAAGAGAGAAAAATACACAACTGATAAACAAAAATACACAAACAGCTCAAACTTAAAACTCATATGTATGCATTCTTTTTTCATAATGGCTGCATACACTTGACAAGATTATAGCATTTTATAAAATAATTTATTTAGCACAACTTTGTGCAAATTTGTCAGTATCTCCACTATGCAACTTTATTAAAGTTTGAGTAAAAATCTTTGTTCAAATTAACAATATTTGAGTAGGAAAAATCGATTCAAGAAAAGAAAAATGGAACTATAATAAGCTTATTAAGATGAATATCTGCTGTAAAAATTCTGAAAATGTTCAATGATTTTGTTTGATGGTTTTGTTTATATCATTCTGTGATCATATTGTTTTATTTATGATTTAGTGATAAAAAAACTTGCAGAGAGAAGCTCAATTTTTTTTTTCTTTTCATCAACTTATCATCAAACAGATAACTCAAACCACACTTTAAATTTCTCAATTGCTCATCCTCTAGCTCAAATTGTGGATTTCCCTACTTGTTTTTCAAATAAATCTGAGCAACATGCTTCTTTATTAGATTTTTTCCTTATATCTACTAGCTATTGTCAAGCTGCCTAGCACTGTCATGTTAGCAACTTGGATCATGGTGTAGTATCTATGAATGTTTTGTTCCAATCATCTATTACACAGGAATCTCTGATTTATAAATCTCCTTTCCATTGCATGCATGATGAGTGGGAATCATTTTGTGACTTGGAGAGATATTTTTACATTTCCTATTGAGAATTGTGCCAGTGAGGTTTCTTCTTGGGTCAAAGTTGGCATAGATGCTTTTATTCCTTCTTGGAAATACCAGGTGAAGCCTCTATCTTTGCCATGGTTTATACAAGCATGTTCACTGTCAGAAAAATTGCTATTTCTGGCTATACCAGCAAGACAGTTCTCACCACAACAGATGCCTGTTTGTAGCTGCACATAATAAATGTAAATGTTTCCTCAAAGGAGTCAGTCTGCTTGCTGAGAGAATTTTCATTTTCTGGCATCTCTGTTATAGTGTATTTAATAAGAGTAAGTTTTCTATTTCTCTTCTCTTCATTCAATTTGAAGTGTTAATATCTTCTACTGATAAGGCAGAATGCTTTGCTTGTAAATTATCTTTGAACTCAATTCTTGACTCATCCAGAGAACCGTTGCCTAACTTTCCACTTAGAACTGAGTCTCTGTTGAGTGATATGCATATAATCCCTTCCTTAGTTTCTACTACAATCTCTTATCTGGAACCCCACAAATCATATGAACCTGATGGTATCCCTGTGATAGTCTTTAAGAAATGTACTCCCAAACTGGCTGCTGTTATCTCTAAACCCTTATAATAAATACCTCACTTCTTGCATTCTGGCTCATCTGTTTTTCCAGTCTTTAAGAACCCCAATGAACTGTCTAACTTCCAGCTGTCAGCCTATTAACTTTCTACTTCTTTTTGGTAAACTCCTGAGACCCTAATTAATGCTGAATTAGTTAAGCACCTCACAATGCAGGACCTTTTTCATACAAGGAATATGGCTTTCATTTCTCTAGGTCAACTGCTGATGTATTAATGATTATTACAGAAAGACTATCAAGCTTTAGATGAGAATAGGCTGTTGCTTTGGACATTTTGAAAGCATTTGACAGGATTTGGCATGCTAGTCTTCAGAAGTTGAAAAATTTTGGTGTCTCCAGACAAATTTTTCAATTGCTTCAGTCTTTCATATGAAATCATGAAATAAAACTTTTCCTGAGCATCCACTCTTCCAGATCTTGCTGTATTAATGTAGGTGTTCCTTGGTCCTAGTTTGTTTTTAAATTTTCATTAATGACCTTCCTGATGATATAAGCTCTCAACTTGGTATCTATGCTGATAACTCAAACTTTTACTCCTGTCTCAATACTATATTTGATCATTTCAATAATGTCAAATTGAAGGCTCATCTCAAAAAAGACTTAAAGCCTATTGTTAACTGGAGAAAAGAATGGCTTGTTAAATTTAATGCCACTAAAACAAAACTGATTTCTATCAATTATCTGAGAGACCCATTGCTGCCTTTCATCAGCATGGCTGATGCTAACCTCTAAGAGAGTGATTCATTTTGCCTTCTTGGATTAACACTCTTTCGCTGACATGAAGTGGAAAAGCTATATTGAATTCATTGCTAGGTCAGTTGTTAATTCTATGCTATAAGTTTCTTTTCTCACACTTCTCAGCTGTAGAACTCTCTTCTGGCTCCATGCTTTCCAGCCAACTTCAATCTTCAAAAATTGTTATCTACTGTCTTTCCAATTACTCTTGTATTGTTCTCACTCCTGTTTCTGTTTTCTAATTATTTCACTGTAATTTTAATGGTTTCACTGACTTTCAACTAAAAACAAATATCAAGTTTAGTCAGTACCTAGACGAATGACTGCTTGGGTATAACAGGTGCTGTAAGCTTGGATATATGGGTGATGTAATGGATAATGGCTCAAAATTGTTAATCGGAGAGGTGAGTTCTAATTCCAGTTGGATTTGGTATATTTACTTATATGCAAATGTCATTGGAAAACATATGAATCCAGCTCTTTTCCCTCCCAACCATGGGAGTAAAAACTTGTATCACTAAAGTAAAACTTTTATCTCTAAACAATTATTATCTAAAAAAATTTCTTAAAATCTTAAAATATTTTCTGGCTTTAAAAAACCTGCAATGGGTTGATAAATTCATAAAAAACAAATCAATCAATATTCTTCATCTTAATTTTTGTAAAAAGCATTACCAACATTTTACTTAGAGAATTTTATTCTAAACTTGCTGATAGGACAACTGTTTTTTTATAAACAATATAATAGTAATGCTTTGATAAATGTTCTAAAAGTTGCTGTTTTGTAAACTCAATATTTATTCAACAAATATTTTATAATTCCTTAGAGATAATTACTTTAATGCAACATGAAAATGGAGGTATAAAAATAAACTGATAAACATTGTACATTTTGGAATTATCAATATATATTTATACAACAAAATGTTACTCATCTAAACGGTCTTGTGAGTAATGAATTATCATTCATTCAAACCCCTTTTCTTGAGAAATCAAAAGTCTCTTACTGCTGTTACTATTTCTACAACAAATATTCAGACAAGCTACATTCATTAGTTCTACTAGTTCAAACTTTCACAGCTAAAACTTACCATTCCACATAAATTGAGACAAATCATCCACATTGCCTTTGTACTACTCTCGTAAGAAGTAAGTTCCAGAGAGCCACAGCTTTTTGGGAAAAAAAATCCTGAGAGGATACTTTCCCAATCACTTCAATCTTAAGCCTGTCAAGTCTCAGGTTAACTATTATCTATACATGTCTTCATGATCTCCTCTTACTGCCTCCTCCTCCTCCTCTTACATTTGCATAACCTCAATTCAGTAACCCTCTGTCAGGAGTGACTCTTGAACTGTGTGGTAGCTGAAAATTTAGTAAAAAAATAATTATCTGATACTTCAAGAGGAAATACACAAATCTAAAAATAATAAACACTCAACACAAGCAAAATTATCTATACATACACATATTAGAATTGCAATTACATATTTACATTTAATAAAGTATTTAATATATTTTTTTTAAATGAAATCTTATTTTATCTCTAAATCTGTGAGGTGAATGTCTTACTGGGTTCTAATAAACTAGACATTATGTCCCCCCACATTTTGAATCTCTAACTTAAAAGCTCTTATTTTCTTTTTCTTGGGCCTTCGGGCTTTGCATACATTTCAGTGTTTTTCTTCATTCCTGAAACCCATGATTCAAACTATTTACTTTGAACAGAATATAAACAAATTGCAAAAACATGGTAGGCTTCATTTTTCACCATCTTCTGATAACTAATCTGAAGGAAGCAAACTTGATATTTCTAATTAGAAATATTTTCTCAACTGTCCAAATTTATCAAGTCTTCTAGTTTTGCATGGCTGCTTGTTCTTGTTGCTAAGGAGTTATCTAAGAAAATAATTATTATTGAAGTTAATATTTTATAACCAATGAAGTGAAGCAGCATTTTCATATCCAGAGAAATATAAATTCGATTTGTATGTTGACTAGACATAAACAAGAAGAAAGTTAAAGCACATTAAACTTAAAAAAAATCTTCTTCTTTCCTCACATTAAAAATGGGTAAAACTTTCCAATTATTAAGATATAGATGCAAGGATAAATAAAAAGCAATATAGCGTGCCCAGTAAAAAACAGCAAGTTTATTTTTTGAGAAAATACACCAGCTCTAATTGGTCCATCTATGTGGCCTTCTAAAAGCCCAGATCTGAAAGTTATGGATTACTCTATCTGGAGTATACTCCTAGCTCACTTGCAAAACTGTTGTTGTGACATCGTCCATATTGATTCATTGAAGTAGAACATAACTAAAGTTTGGAATGAAATTCCTCTTGACACTATCCACAAAATACTGCCTCCTGATTACCATGCTTACAACTTTGTGCTGAACATTCAGGCAAACCTTTTGAACATCTATGATGATTGTTCAGTTTGTGTATGAATCATGATAACAAAATAAATTTCTTTTTGAATTTAACGCTTTTTTCTTTTTTTTTTACTGGGCACCCTGTAGAACATGTCATGCTACTTTCACAGAGTCAAATCACCTTTATTCACCCCGTATTCCCAATTTAAGGTAGTTTCGCTCAAAGGTCAAACGTGAATTATCTACCCTTTTTATCCTCATAAAATCCATTTCCTACCACTTCATCTCCTATTCATATCACACACTTCAACATTACAATTTTGACTGTAACCCTCTATCTTGATTGGCTCTTGAGTCTTGTCTTGGGTGATATCTTGTAAAAGTAAAAGTTCATCTTTCTGACTCCTACAAATCTAATACTTACATTTTAAGTCTAATCTTTAATTAATCACATTCTTAATATCCATCTTCTAATGATAACATTTTATAAGTGATTATCTTTTACAATTTCCATATGATACCAATATCAGATAATAATGTGAATATACTTTGTACCATGAAGTAAAAATGTCAAGTATGTATGAGTGTGGATGAAGATCTGAATAGCTTGACATTAAACCAAGGTTGATTTCAGTCAAAAAAAAAAAAAAAAAAAAAAAAAAAAAAAAAAGAAAAATGTTTCTTTCATATAAATAAATTGATTGATTGATTGATTGATTGATTCTAACAGACTAAAATAGTCTATTCAAACTTTCCCCACTACAAACTGTTTCTCACACACAAAAAGTTGCAAGCCTCCTGTTGAAAAGTGCTCAGACAAACTACATAACCTTCATAGCTTAGACTTGCCAAGCTATGCACATTGTAGCAAACAAGCCACATTCCCTTTGTATTTCATTAGTGAGATGTAAATTCCACTCGAATAGCTTCTTTTCAATAATTGCTACTTTGTAGAACGGACTCCCAAGACAGTGCTTCCCTGATCACTACAATTTTAACCAGTTCAAATCTAGAGCTAATTGTTATGTTCCTCAGATATCTACATAAACTGTGCCTCTTACTCTGTAACTCTCTAACTTGTGTAGCCTTAAAATCATTTCATTGCATGAGTATAATAATATAATGTTCTTTTTTTATATTCAGCAACATAACTTAAATCAAATTAACAAATATCACATTCATCAGTGACAATCATGTGGTTGAATGAAAACAGTTAACATGTACTAATCTAAATGATTTTAGTGTATGTTATGATTATGTATCTTTAACCAAAAATAAATATATTAATTAAATAGTCAGCTAAGTTTGTGATTTAGGGAGTAGTGAAATATTCACATTCACTGGGTATTCATTTGCACCTGTTTTTTTTTATACATCCAATACTTTAAGACACATGGATTATTCTGCTACTACCCACAATGTTGAAAATTTCAGAAGATTTTACATCAAGTAAGCTTATACTTAACATCAGAAAGAGGCAACTGAAGTTTCTGGGAGAAATAATGAGGAAAGAATGCTTGGAGAAACTGATACTCACAGGTCAAATAAAGGGAAAGAGAAACAAGGGAAATCAACATATAACATAGATGAAAAGCATGAGCAGGTGGATGACAGAACGTGGTCTGGGAGAGGAAGCAGAGGAAAGGAGCTTGTTGAAAGCTGCAAGAGATAGGCGATCATGGCTCTCCACTTCCTCCTATGTCCTGAAAGGACATGGCACATAAAAAGAAAAAGAAAGAAGCTTATCCCAAGGAAATGTCATCCATTGTTCCATTTCTCTTTCTCTTCTCAGCCAACATTTGCTTGAAGAATGAAATCTTGTATGAGAAAGTAATTTATTAAGGAAGAAATGTATTGAATATGCACTAATTTCAGAGTCTTCAAGGTAAATTTTATGTCCAGAATCATATAACAGAAATGAAAAAAAAAAAAAGAAAAGCAGTTAAAAGCTAAATGAGTTTTACTAAGTTAAGCATGATGCCAAAAATTTCAAAAATTTTAATCTAAGCATCCTGGTGTCTGCAGCATCTGTCACTGTAAAATTGTAAGCAGTTTGTTGTCTTCCATTTCTCACCTACATATACAAGATTTCATTGCTAAAATTTCAAAGACTTTCTTTCAAAGGATGGAACATAATTTTTTTTCTTTTTATTATACCTCTAGAATATTATGATAAGAGTGATTTGCATCAAATATGAAATGCTCATAGAAACCAAAAAGAGACTAGATGAATGAGATTAAATTTTAGAAATCTTGGAGAATTTTGCATCCACAAGCAATAAAATCAAAAAGAAAACATCAAGTGCATATATGTGTTAATTACATAGATTATTTTTTCTTGTGCTGCTTGCCTTCAATATGTCCTTTGAGTGTCAAATTTTCTTATCCTTCTTTCCTTATTATTCAACCTAGAAACTTCAACTCTTTCTGATTGTAAGTATATCCTTTTTGTTTCTATTTTATTTTAAATTTCCTTATATGTCTGGACCATGGCACTCTCTTCTTCCTGTAAAACTGCATTTCTCTTGCCTCAAGTCATTTCATCTGTAGAGAGAATTGTCCAGTATTTACTCTCATACAGAGAGTTTACTATTATATAACAGTTCAGAACTCTCTTGTTTTATTTTTTTTTAATGATAATTCCCTATTTTTCAATACTTTGCTGAGTTTTTGGAAGATGTCTTTTACTATTCCAATATACCTTTAG
>CAHIKZ030001890.1:3200000-3272500 GCA_903632075.3 Acanthosepion pharaonis
TTGAGAAACTCACAAATAGCAAACTATAATGAATGCCTTTTCTTGGACTTATTGTCACTGCATTTCTCAAGTCCTTCCATGAGTCATGTAATTGATTCTCTCTGAGGATATTTTATTTGCAACATTGTACCAGGTGAACTTTTGGTATTATGTTACAGCTCTTTAATTTACCAAGCAGCCATTTTAGCATCAAGAAGAAGTTGTGATCATAAAGCTACATTTGTTTTCATCTCTATTGTTACTTTCATTTACATAAGGTTAGACAGCAAGGAAGATAACCAGAACCCCTTTTTACTTTTTTGTTTCAAATTATAATTATAGTCCAATTATTATGTTTAGAGTTCTATAAATTATAGTTATTTTGGTTAAAAGAAACAATATTTTATTTGCGTTAGAACTTTGGCATGCCCCCAATTTTTTGTGAAATTGTCATTGACAATGGTTCTTCGTATGTTCACCTGGTAATCAGCCAATGGGCGAAGTGCTCTTCTTTCTAATGAGATGCCTTCATGGAGGTACAGATGTGGGTATTTTCCTTCTGACCACAATCATGACTTTTAATAACACCAGGTATATTCTGCCACTGCCTCTGATAAATAATAAACAATTCTGTTTTCAATTCTGAGAATAGACAGAAGAAAATGCTGTCTGGTTTTAACAACAAAAAGAGAGCATACTGTAACAAAGAATTGGGTCAACCCAATAAGAGACTCCAAGTTGGTTGCATGTGGTGCTGTAAGCACCAGGAGTTACAGCCACTTCCACAATAGGCTATTGAGAGAAGATCTTCTACTTAGAATAGGTGGCACTGACTATCTGCATATGAATGATACTGAGCAAGTATTAGCCAGCAGTGTGGGTCTAGGACTGAGAAAGCTATATAACACCAGTTTTTCTCAGTCAAGAGAGTGCTCTCAACATGCAAAAAAACGGACAAGATGAATACACATAGATTATAATAAAGAAAGAACAGATAGAGGTGATGACACTCATGTGTTTAATGTCAGCTTCAGTAAAATAGAAAACCTTGTCAATTTTCAATCTTTTCATTTGTGACTTCCTTCATTAAATAATGGTCTGCATTCATTTTTATGTCTGTTAATGCAAAACTTTGTCTAAGATGTTAAGTTCAAAGAGACATTACAAAATGTGGGAAGTTTCATGGGTATTCTTGAATCCTGTTTATTCTATCATTAATTTAAGAATTCTGACTCATCAGAAAATTAAAATAGGAAAATAATTTTCATGGGTACTGCTAGGATTATTAATTCTGATCATTTTCCCATCTGTAAGATAAGCACCAATAAAAAACTAAATATACCAATTTGACAAGATTTTAATTAAAAATGCATTTTAATATCTCTGCTGTCACAGCATCAATCAAATAGCAGCTTTCCAAATTAAGATATTTAAACTAAATAATCTCACTACTGCCTAAAAACAAACCTAAAATCTTGTGAAAATTAAATAGTGGTTAAAATTTCTTTTCCATCATTAAGATAAGAATGATTAAAAAAAAAAAAAAAAGCCAAAATTTTATTAAAAACCAATTTTGATGTCATAACTTCTATCAATTGACAGTATTCTTAATTAAGATATTTAAATTAAATGCAGTTTAGTCAGTCAGTTATGTGCTATCCGTGTATACAAAATTAGGCAATCATGTATCTTTCGATACATGACTGACAAGGCAGATTTTTTTCCCACAGTAGGTTGCCATTTCTTTCTGCAGTTGACCAGTTTCCATAAAAGGCTATAGAACCCAGTCTGTCCTGCTATAGCTAGGGAGAGAAGAAGAGGTTTCATACCTTTCCCAAGGGTATTAGCATGTAAGTGAATGTAATAGATTTGGCAGTTGAGACAATCTCATAACAAGCCCAGAATTAAATTTTTGTTCAACACAATATAATTTCATTCTTTCAAATCTGACCACACTAAAATAAAGAAGCCCACAAAAAAAGAAAATATATTAATATACATCAAATCATTTCTAAATCCATCTCCAAACATTAACAATAATGAACCTACATATGAAGAAATTAAGAAACCTATTTAGAAACTAAAGAATACTAATACATCACTTGACATCGAAGCTGAACTTGAAAAAATAATTTACTATCACCCCAAATTCAATAATGTTTCTTAATTCTATGAAGGAAGTTGAGAATCTGAAATGCATACCTGTGGGGTTTTTCATTTATTTACGCACTACAGAAACAAAAAATAGCCTTCAAAACCCACACACATGTGCAGATGTATCTCAGTTGACTCCATTAACAGTGGAAGTTTTAATGAATATTATATTAACTAGGTTCATGAAGTCAACTCCTTAAAACAGTTATGTATTCGTTCTGGTAAAGGCTGTAATGACTATATATATATATATATATATATATATATATATATATATATATGAAGAAAAATATACGGAAAAAACAAACAAAAATCCTAATATGCAATTATGCTGTTTTAATGTTAATATAATGTCAACGTTGGATGTTTCGGTCTAGTAGACCATCTTCAGGACATATTCATAAAACATAATTAACATTAGACTATATTTACTTCAACATGAAAAGACGATGGACATAAGAGTAAGACTAATCAAAACAAATCAATCTTATTTCCATCGTCTTTTCATGCTAAATTTAAAATAATTTAATGTTAATTATGTTTTATGAATATGTCCAGAAGATGGTCTACTAGACCGAAACGTCCGACGTTGACATTATATTAACATTAAAACAGCATAATTGCATATTAGGATTTTTGTCTGTTTTTTCCGTATATTTTTCTTCATACTGTCAGATCTATATCCATATATATATATATATATACCATCAAACAGTACCAGGAAATCATATATCTTTCTATTAGGAAATTGTATACATGCTTTGTTGACCTTACAGCAGCATGACCACATCAATACAGACTTCCTCTTCTCATTCATTAGAAACTACTTCCCAATCTGAATGCATTGATCTAATAAAGAAATTTTATTGATCCACACAATCTTACATGCCTACCGAGGACCCCAAAACAGAAACATTTCAAACCTCATCAACCTCAGTTTATTTAATCTCTTCGTAGTTTATTCCCTACATAGTTACAAGCACAGATGTAAAGAGATGAATGCTGATCATTTAAACTTTCTATACTACACCCCAAATGAATCAAGAACAAACCTGCATTCCTTTCTAAGGCTAATAGTGAAACAAAAAAACAAACAAAACATCCTCTACCAAATATTCCAAGATATAGGACTTAAAACCATTCCAAAACAGAAACAATGATCTCAAATTAATGTGATAGCAGTGATGGCACATATTCTGAATCCATCATGAAAATTCAGGATATGGAATTAATAAATACCGAACACTTTAAATACCTTGGTGTATGGATCAGTTATAACATTTAGTGTCAGAAATAAGGAAATTGAACAATTTAACCTGCACTACTGGTAGTTTTACCCAACACTGCAAATTGCTACAAAAACATATTAAGTTTTGTCAGATTGAGACTTTCATATGGAGGCCATACATTGCACCAACATTCTTCAGAAATATCTAAACTGTCAGCAGTATACAATTGTTTTCTAAGATCCATGGTTAAAAAATGGTTTTGAGTGTGTGAACCCTGTGGATCTTGGAAGAGAGCATCATTCTTTGAACATTGTGAACTGGTGCTAAAGAATTACAACCAAAGAACCAGAACTAATAACAGATACATCACATCACTTGAGGACTTTCAAAAGCAGCAACAGCTAAAATGGAACTATAACAAAATCTAAAGAAGGATCTGTAATGTTATTGGTCCTGACCTGGCATCTCAACTTCAGTCATTTTCCCATGGCTCCCCTCTGTCATTTCTATATTTTCATGCTAAATGTTCTCATGAGTTTTTCACCTTGGAACTTTAACTGCATGAATTTAAGTGGACTACTAGATTTGCAAATAGGTCTCACAATTTTACTGTTGCACTAGCTAGATGTAGCCATATATTCTATTCAAATAGTTTCTTTTCTCGCACTTTTCACTTGTGCAACTCTTTTCCAGTTTCTTGCTTCCCTGTCACATATAAACTTCAAAGATTCAATTCTAATGCCAACTGTCATCTTCTGTCTTCTTGAAGCCTGTTTTTTTATTGTCTTTTCTCCTCACTAAAGTCTTCTCATTCTCTTTCAGTCCCAGTAACCCCTTGAGATTTAGTGGCATTATTGCTTTACTTGGAAAGAAATTGTTGAAAAGAAAAAAAGAGGCAAAACAAAACCAAAACAATGTGTAACTTGAAAAGAAACTTGAGGAAACATGTCAAAGAGAAAATAATGACATAACCAAAATGTTGATGTTCAAAACTACTTCAAACAAAAGGTTAGGAAGGAAATCCAATCAATAAGAGGGATAAAAGATATTGAATTTGAGAAGTCTATTTTCCATAAAATTGTTTTAAGTGAATGATTTTATAAAAAAAGCAGAATATTTCCTCATTAGAAAACAGTTAATACCACCATTACCAAGGCTAAAAATCTTGACTTACAAAGAAAATATATAAAGACAAGGCCTCTACAATTTTTTTCCTGTTATTCTAGATCTGAACATCTCTCAGTGGGAACAGCATTAGTTTGTTTACAAATATCCTTTGAGTGTTAACAAAATCAGATCATAGTATCTCTTTTACTCAGCTGAGAATCTTCTATGCAGAAATACTGGTTACAAAACAAGATTCTTTGATGTTACTGCTGTTCTGATTGAAGTGTTATTTTGTTAATATATTCTGGCTTTTAACAGTAAACATCTCAACTTGAACTTCAAGGCAGTAATATGTCTGGTTGAAAAATCTGAAAACCAAGTCTTAATTATTTACTAATATGATCAACGTCTTTGTGACTTTAGATGGTGAGAATACAAATGTTATAAAATGAATGTACTGAATATTTCAATGATTATATATATATATATATATATATATATATATATACACACATATACAGACAGATACTTTAACACTATGATAGTTGGTTAGATCCAGCATGCTTAATACAAAGTAGAGCCTATAAAATATAAGATATATATATATATATATATATATATAGAATATGATGGATAATATATATATAGAATATGATGGATAAATTTTCACCTTTATTATAAAAACATGAAACTAAGACTGACATCTTATTTTAACGGATATATTTACCAAAATTACACAAAAATATTTTAAAATGCGCAAGAGTAAATTTATTCAATAAAATTGCCATTGGCTTTAACCATGGTCTCCTGACAACTTCAGAATCTCCTGCACCTCTTCTGGATGGTCTTCTAATTTGAGTTGGTGAATGCTGCTATAATCCTTGTCTTCAGTTCATCTTTGGTATTGCAAAGTGTTTTCTTGGTCTCTCATCAACAGTGCCCTACACACAATAATCAAGGGAGTTGCAGTGTGAGGAGTTAGGTGGCCAGAGATAAGGAGTGATTTGTTTGCAGAAATTGTCTGACAGCCATTACTCAGTTATCCTACTTGTCTGGCATGGTACAGTGTCCTGCTGACAGATAGTGAATCAGTTTGTACTACCTCATCCAGGGATTGAATTCACAATTACTCTGTCACCAAATTTGATAACCAATACACTAGTGCAAAAGGCTAGTGGAAACAGGGCAAGCAATAATTATGTGTTAATATGTAAGAATGAGATATCATTAGACACGAAAAATGGAATCAGAAAAATCTATTACTGTAGATTAAATAAAGGGTTTAATTCAAAATTCAATTAAGGTTACCTGAATTTTCAACTAAGGCATGAAACTGAATTACCATGCAGTTTTGATTTCTCATTTTTTGTAGCCTCACACTTGAAATGGTGATGCAGTATTAAACTTTGCCTAAAAGTAACTATATACCTAGTGGCTACCAGTATCAGGCTTTAAGTGATTATCAAACATCAGACTGAGTTACTACTCTTTGTGTGGGCCGTATGGCTATATATATATATATAGGCCACTCGAAGGTTTTGGAAATGTGAAAACATTATTTTTTTCGTTTTGCCTAAAGATCTGTTGTACTGATCTGAAGTTTGTATTTATGTTCATTAATTTTATTTATATTCTTATAAATACTTTTTGTTTCCACGTCTATGTCCACACTGATTTTTTTTACATATAAACATATACAAGTTATATGTACTGAAATATACATATACAAGTTATATATACTGAAATTTGTGCCTATACATATAGATGTAGTCATGTTCACAGTGATAAGTGTAGATACATCAAAGAACAAAATATGAAAAATATTAAAAAATATATCTGAAAGATGAGGGTATGTCAAAAAATAGATTTGACTTTTATGAAAAATCTTCACTCATAAATATTTCAAATGA
The DNA here is from genome assembly GCA_903632075.3 of Acanthosepion pharaonis. Classification (NCBI taxonomy): domain Eukaryota; kingdom Metazoa; phylum Mollusca; class Cephalopoda; order Sepiida; family Sepiidae; genus Acanthosepion; species Acanthosepion pharaonis. The sequence continues at coordinate 3,206,380 of CAHIKZ030001890.1, forward strand.
AAGGGTGCAAAGCAAGAAATATTTAAAGAAATTACTTTTTTTTATTCCTCCATTTTTGTCATTTACATTAATTCTTTTTTTTCAATCTACATCTCTTAAAAAGTACAGGAAGAAAATGTCAAATTCAGAACAAAAATAACCGAGATATTAACAATTGTGTAAGGGAAAGTTGAAAAGATTTTTTTAATGCAAGACTGTGACATAAGCTGAAGAATCAAAAGTCGAGCTTTACTTCACTGGGACTGATTTGTCTGGTTAGAACAGGAATCTTATTTTCAAGTAAATAAGTTCAATTTATTGGAAATGGAAGCTCAATTTTTACCTTAGTTTATGGAAAATGGAAGTTCAGTTAAATACCTCTAATTGTTAAGTTCAATCTATCAGAAATGGAAGCTCAATTAAATACCTTCAATAGTTAAGTTCAGTTTATCAGAAATGGACACTCAATTAAATACCCTCAATTGTCAAGTTCAAGTTTTCAGAAATGGAAGCTCAATTGAATACCCTCAATTGTCAAGTTCTATTTATTAGAAACAGAAGCTCAATTAAAAGCCTTTATTTCATTCAAAATAAAACTGTGTGACGTAGTACATGATTTTCAGTCAATGAGTGAGGTATCAAGTTTTCTATGCCCTCTTTCCTCATTATGTGCCCTAAAAATATCACCTGTCTGCCAGTGACCTATTTGTTTTTCAGTTGCACTAAGATTTTGTTCAGTATTCTCAGCATCCTTCTGTAGAAACACACTTCTATTCCTTCAGGTCTCTTATGTGCACATCCTGAACATTCAGTTAATTACACCTTTCCAAATCAATGAAATCAAAGCTGCAACATAGTTTTAGTTTCTAATTTTGAATAAGGTAAGAAATATCAAGTATTTTAAATGTCATGTTGGTGACCATGTTAGAAGATAAGAACATGGACCATAAGTTAATTTTTAACTGTATTATTTGGTTCATTATGTCTTATTTCAACTAGAAATTCTGAATAAAACCTACACAAGCAAGGAAATGATTCCTCTAGAATATATGCACTGTTGGGTTGGTGATGTCCTTAACTAAAATCTAGCACAGGAATATACTGAGTTTAAAACAAACTTCTGTATCATTATTGGTTTACAAATACTTTATAAAATTGGCTATTTTCAAAGTAGATATTTGTTATCAAGAGTTGCTTCTCTTATACAGTAAAAACAATTCCTGGTTTGTAGAAATATAAACAATAAAAATTACATAAAAGAACACTTTACTTTTAAATGAGAATGAAAACTAAGAAGTCTTAATAGTGAATCTTCCTCAAGCTAGTGAGGCTGAAGTTGTTTATATACAAACAATGCACAAATACACAATTATATATAAACTTTTTGGGTCTTAAATGGTTAAACTTTCATCACCTAATAGAAATGTTTATTCAGAGCCCATTCATTGATTTTCCTACTTGGAGGAATTTTTTTTTTAATTTAAAACACTCAACTATTCTTTTTTTGTAGGTTTCAACCTGATTTGATAAACCTATTAGAGAATAAAAACTGTTGATGAAAAACGCAGAGAATAAAACATTAGAAGCTTCATTTCCAATTTGAGTAGCTCTTTATTAAACACTTTTTCTCTCAAGTAATTTCTCTTTTACTCTCATTTTTTTCCAATTCAAATCAAGTAAGAGGTAACACAATCAGACTTTGGTCAAACAGTTGATTTGAATTCTTTCACACAATCAATATCTCCAAATGTTTTGCCTTGCATATTCTCCAGAGATCTTGATGTGATATGGAAGTAGTACCTGTCTTTAGTTCTTTTGTCCTTGACAGATAAAAACTAATTTTCTTAACAGATCTTAAGATATTCTACTTTAAATAAATGATTTGCCTAAGTATACTTCAATCATTTGTGAATATCTATGCTGATGACATAACTGTATATGGGCGAACCTCAAAAACTAGATGACCAGAGACTGGTAGCTGATCTTTCCCAATCTAGCTTTAACAGCTAGGTCAGGAAAGTCGGGGGAACTAACTTGTCATGTAATACCTCAAAAACTAATCTAGTGATGTTCCATCATCACCATGCAGACAGTGAATTTTCATCTATGACAATGAACTGGTTTTCTCTTAGGGAAACCTCATGCCCTGAACATCTGTTGAGACAAATTCAATCCAGACCTAAAGGAAACTTGTATATACAATCCATCACTGAAGATGTTGGAAAAATGGTCAGCTTCTCAGTACTGCTCCAGTAAGTATACCTTACACTTCCTGCTATCCCTACCTTTACAAGAGCCAGATCAGACTGCAAATGGTGCACTGCTGCCACATATGGACAGGAGGTGTTCAATTTTCCCTTTCCAGTCTCGATGAGTCCAAAGCATCTCCACATCCTTGTGAGCAATGAATATTTTCCACCCTACAAATTCTTTTCTCACAGATAAAACATTGGAAGCCTCTCACTGCTTTATCACTATTTCCATAGAAAGTGTTCAGATGAACAACATTCTTTAGTTCCAGCAGTTCTAATTATGACCCTCTATGCCATACACATACTTTCATATTTCATTTGTGAGATCAAAGAAAACTTATATTTATAACATGAAGAGATAGTTTAAATTGCTAGGACATGTAACAAGGAAAGAGGGATTGGAAATTCTGATACTCACAGGACAGATAGAAGGCTAGAAGGACAAAGTAAAATAACACATAACATAGTGTGCTGGAGTTGGAACAAGTTTTAGGAGAAAGACAAAATTTATTAAGAGCTACAAAGGGCAGGATATTGTGAAGAGATATGATCACCTATGTCTTGAGGGAACATGGCACATAAAGAATATGTAATTTACAAATTTAGATTTTGTTGCTGACAACAATACATTCATTCTTCTGACAGTTGATGGTTATTCCTTTCTTCCTGCTTTCCTTTACTCCCTTTCAAAGAGTCCCTGTAGTTTTTTTTTTTATTTTCCATCACAGTTATCTGTGTTGTTATGATTGTGCTCACCAATAATGAATCCTAGTAGAATCTTCAGCTCCTTTAGAAGACCTTTTCTGTTGAGTTAAATATATCTGGTGAGATGACATGCTTGTCCGATGCATCTTTCTGTTTTTTATAAACTTATTTAATTCATTTTCTATACAGATGAAGGCAGTTTGCTTCCAATGTATGTTCAGGATTATTCTAACATCCTTCCCAAATAAATCAATTAAAATAAAACTTTTTTTTAAGGCAACAGTATATTATTTTTTTATCCACTAAAGAAAAATAAATGAAAATACTCACAGCAAGATTTATGAACCTCAGAAATTAATTTAAAAAACTAAACAAAAAAAAATCGAAAACTTTTGGATCCTTAGATGACTCTCCAGTGATTTACTGGTTAATTTCACACATCTTTAGAATAAATTCAATATTCAGAAAATACACAGTCATATTTTTGGTGTATAAGCTCACAAATGAAAAAAAAAACGTTTTGAAATGAAATATCCTAATCTTTCTGAGGAGAAGGAAAATTGTACAATATTTACAGTAAATAAACATTAACAAATCAAAATCTGTATAAAAATGGATTCAAAACAAGCATTCTATTCCATGAAAATAGATGAACAAAATTCAAAGTTATTGATGGCTGTTATATGTCAAAATGTTTCAGAGGCAACTGAAATGGATAAAATATTCATTGTCGTTGCACAAGGGATGGTCAGTTTGATGAGCTGTCTCCAATAGAATCATTATCCAACGATATTAATATTATATATCTTCAGATTATCACATGATGACAACATATATTGCTTAGGGTTTTTTTTAACCCATTTATGTCTGCTGTCCATTTCTGTGACAGTGGGAATTAATGCGTTATAAATAGATACTTATTATTAATGAAAATTTTGAAAAATTTAATTAATACTGGAATTTTTTCTTTTTTCATTTTCAGAAACAAGATTGGATTTTATAGTGGTCACTGGACTTTTCAGCCATGTGGGTATTTTGCATTGTTAAATCCCTGGTGTCCTGACTAAATTATTGAAGAATCTGAGTATGATGGTAATGTGTGATTAAACAGATATATTTTTAAAAAATGCTGAAAATAATGTATAACATGTCAATTTTATCTGAAAGTAAATTAATTTCTTTCAAATGATACCAAATTTAGCCTCCTACTGATGAAGAAATGTGGTTCTGGAAAATGGCTACTTGACAAAAGTTGTAGATTTACAGTGCCACCAGTTGATCATGTGGCAGGTGTTAAAGTTGTGTACTGAAATACAGTGTTACCATTTGCAAAGACATACGACAATAAGCTTGTGAAGTTTCTGGCTTTACAAGATTAATGGATTCACACAGATATTTAAATGAATGTCTGAATTCTTTTTAAATTTTGTACTTTTAGATTTATTATGATGATTACTTAAAATGTGGAACTGCTGGACCACAGAAATCATCCCTTAAAATAAAAAAAAAACAAAACATGTAAACAGTTATGGCAGCTCATTCCACATATATTGCTGTGTTATCAAAGATAGTGCAAAGATTTAAACAGGAAATAAAACAATCATTAATGCTTTCATTGTTTCATGCAAAAGGGTTACTAGGAATGAAAGAGAATGAGAAGACACTAGTGAGGAGAAAGGGCAATAAAAGAACAGGATTCAGGAAGACAGATGATGTTGAGTGATGTTGCATTTTAATTTTTGAAGATCTTAGGTAGAAGGGAAACAAGAATCTAGAAATGAATTCCACAGGTGAGAAGTGCATGAAAAGAAACTATGAGAATAGAATTTACGGTTATATCTAGTTATTTCGAGAGTAAATGACAGCTAAGGGCCAATCTAGTAGTATGATTAAATTCATGTGGTCAAGATACCAAGGAGGAGAGCTCACTAGAAAAATTGCTACAAAAATATTAAGAGAAAGGAGAGAGGGAAGCCATATCTCAGTGGTGGGTGATTTATACAGCAAAATTTGATTGTGTATTAAATTCAGAGCCTTGAAGTATTAATGATGACACTGACAACACTCTGACTTCTTCTATGTCCTGTGTCCCTTCAGGATGTGGGCAATCACTGCTTTTTCTGCCATCCATTTACATAAACATGTAAATGAGGTTAAACACCTTTTCCTTTTGTCCCTCATTATCACCAATAAATGACAAATTTTCCAAACCTTCTTTCCTCATTATTTGTCTTAGAAATTTCAACTATTTCTGGTTGTAATTATAAGTGGCATTCTTATTTCCAATTTCTTTGTTGCTTACATGCTCCATCATTCATATTCTCAGCATCCTTCTGTAGAACCCCATTTTTACTACCTCAAGTTTTCTGTAATTTGTCACTAGCATTAGTTTTAATTATGTAGCAGTTTAGCATTATTTTCTTTATTTCCAATTAAATTTTCCTTTTTCTTGATAATTTATTTAATTTTCAGAAGGCATGTTTTACTATTCCAGCGTGTTTCAGATTTCATTGTCCCATTTTCTGTCATCTGTTTACACATTTCACAGAAATTTCTTTTTCTGGATTTGCTTGACATGTTCAAATTGTAGATCACATGCTCTGTTCTTGGTATTCTCAGCATCTTTCTGTAGAAATATGTCTGTCTTACTTCAATTCTCCTCTTTATCTGTGAGGAAATTGTCCCCCATTCACTGTTATATAGAAAATTGATATTACATAGCAATTCAACACTTTCCATTGTTTATAACAAATTTTTCCTGTTTAAAATCCTCAAGAGATGATTTCCTCTCTAAAATATTCAACAATAGCCCTTGAACTTGTTTTTCCCAAAATGGAGTCAAGAAAAATTATCTATTTCTAATGTTCACAAAATTAAATAAGACAAAGAAAAGTGACATACAGATACACTTAACTGTTAAGGGACAGCTTCCACTCCTTAATCACTGCCATCTGAGATCAAACTAGAGTCAGAGAAGTCAGATTGTTCAATGACCTGTCACTTGATAATCACCTCTATTGATTGGCAGTCAGCCATGCTGTTGTTATCTTTCTTCAAGAAACTACAGCATTGATCTAAGCAATATTTTATGCAAAAATCTCAACTTTCCTGCTGCTTACACTGTCTTCAGATCTAGACTAATATACTGAGAGACAATGTTTATTAATATCGTGAGAGACAACATTTACTGATATATCGAGAGACAACGTTTACTAATATACTGGGAGACAACTGTTACTTACAGTAACAAAAATTCTAATATAATCAACAAATTGACAGTATCTCACACTGAGGTGCAATGGTTTATACACAAGGCACTATGCTTATTTTATGTGACTTGTCCCTTCAGGGTGTGTGTGATCATAGCTCTCCAAAACTTTCTGTTCTTTGTAGCCCTTAGTAAATTTTTTTTTGCTATATCTCTTAATTCTTGTTCTGTCATCCATTTATACAAGCTCATTAGGTCAGTTATGCACTGCTTTCTTCTGTCCCACTTGCCTTCAATATGTCCAGAGAGTGTTCAATTTTCCATGTCCTCTATCCTTATTATATGTCCAAGAAATTTCAACTTTTTCCTTTTGATGCTACATATAAGTCACTTTTGTTACGATTTTCTCTAAAACTGTTCAGTCAAAAGGTATCCTCGGCATTTCTCTGTAGAACCACATGTCTGTTGCCACAAGTCTTTTCTCTATCTTTGATGAGATGTTCCAATATTCAGTGCCATATATGAGTACTGATATTACATAACAGTAGAGTATTCTTCTTTGATTCCAATTGAATTTTCCTCTTAATATTTTGCTTGACTTTCAAAAAGCATCTTTCACTATTCCAATATGCCTTTGAATTTCAGTGTCATATTTTCCATCCTCTGTTATAACACTTCGTAGATATTTAAAATGTTGGACTTGTTTTATTTTGATACTTCCAATTTATAATTCACATATTGTTGCTGTTTCTCTTGCTGGCAACCATATATTCTATCTTGTTAAGTCAATCTTTTGTCCTTTCTTCTCACTTTGCTACCTTCTGCAGTTTCCTTTCTATGTCTGCTATCAACATTGTGTTATCCGCCTATCTAATGCTGTTATGATAGTGGCTACCAATAATGAAAACTGGGACTGCTTAAGCACTTCAAACACCTTGGTGTATGAATTAGTTACAAGAAAAATTAGCATAGGAGATAAAGAAACTGGACATAGAATAAACTGTGTTAGGAGCAGTTTCACATAATACCCCTAGTTGCTACAAAACCAAAACATTAACATACAAATTTGAGTCATTTCTTTTTTTAATAGCCTCATCAGACTTTCATATGGATGTGATGTATGGCAACAAACAACAAGCATATATGTTTTAGTGAGGATAATCCTCCCTCAGACCTTATAGACTAGTGCTACAGAATCACAAAGGACTGTGCTAAATAGTAGAAACCATGTAACTTGAAGACTTTCAAAAACAGCATCAACTGAAATAGATACCAATTGTAACTGTGACATAAGATTTTGATGTTACACACAACTTCAAACGGAAGGTTTGTGATGTAATGGAATAACCTGCCACCCCCATGAGTGACCGCACTATAGGTTGTATCCACCTATAAGTGTCCATTAGGACAGTGGACGGGAGAGTTGAGCTGGGATCTTTGAGACTAGCTGCCTTCTGATAGCAGCACACACACAGCTGTACTGACTTGCGACAACCGTTCACATAACTATTATTTCCTTGCTTGTACTTGTTTCTACAATAAACCTGTTACTATTTATCGACCATGTTTGTCCTTTTCATATTCCTATTAGCATAGAATATAACAGTTTTGAAGGAAGTTTCCATCAATACTGAAAAGAACAATAACAATTACTGGACTTGAGAAACAAATTTCGCTTAAAATTTGTTTTTAAATAAAGTGGCACTGGCTTCTTAGTCAATAAATGCTGAATGTTTCCACATGAAACATTATATATCAAATATATGTATGGTGAGGGAGTAAAAATATATATGATATATATGTAGAGTGAGAGGGTAAAAAAAAATGATATATATGTATGGTGAGGGGGTAAAAATAGATATGATATATATGTATGGTGGGGGTAAAAATATATGATATATACCTAGGGTGAAGGGGTAAAGATATATATCTATGGTGAGAGGGTAAAATTATATATGTAGGGTGAAGGGGTAAAAAAATAAATAAAAGTGCTGGTTATAATTATACATCACTAGAAAATGCTGAAGATGTAGGGATACTAAATATAAATTTTTAGCATGCAATGTGTCTAGAGATATGGCTTAGCCAACTTTATTCAGCTTCCTATTTGATTTTGTTTTTTAATTATGCAACATTATGAAAGCAGTACATTTGTTAATGATGAATGGTGATAAGAAGCTAAATGCAAATTTGCAATGGAAGACTCTGAAATTAACAAACATTTCTTACATCTTTGCCTTAGTAAATTATTTTCTCTTATAATTAAAATTGCATTCTTTAATCTAAAATTGATGAAAGACTAATGCAAGGAGTATTGTCTTTTCTAAAAGATCTATTTTATGCTCAGCTATATTTTTATTTAAATTTCTATAAGTTTCACCTATGTATTTACTGTGACTTTTATTAGTAAATTCCTGCTTTTGGTTTTTATATTGTTATTTTTTGCCCCTTCCCATCCCTTTTTAAAGAACAATTTTTTCCATTTTGTCATTCAATTACCCACAACATATTGTATATACTTAGGTATAAGTAGAGTTCATGTATAGTGTGACTCCTGAATATTTTTGCATGAATTTTAACTCATCCAGAAAAATTAACCCATGTATAGTACAAGTCAACAAAAAATATGATTTTTAAAACTTTAAAAAAAAATTACCTTATATAGAGTGAACCCCAATGCTTTGCATAAAATCTGACATTATACACAAGTATACAGTGGAATAATGGATAGCAGATTGGATTGAGGAATCAGAGAGCCGAGTTCAAATTACAGTTGAATCCATTACATTGACTTATGTGCTAATACCCTTGGGAAAGCTATGAATCATCTTCTCCCTCCAGCTATGGGTAAATAGCAGGGCAGACTTGGTTCTATAGCCTTGGATGGCAACTGGTCTACTGTAGAAAGAAATGGCAACCCATTTGGGGGGAAAAAAATCTGCCTCAGTCAGTCATGTATTGAAAGATACATGATTGCCTAAGCATGTATCAGGCTTGGCAATAACTGACTGATATACAATATATTTTTATATCATATTTTTCAAACCATTTAGATTATAAAAAACTGAGATACTTCATCAAAACACTGAAACATATTGTGAATTTCACAAAATGAATAGAACACCGAGTGACACCAATAAAGTGATAATATAGAAAAATAGAAAAAATTCATCAACTAATATCCATCTTTCTTAACATCTTTAATGTAGGGAGATTATTGCAAATTCTTTTTATTAGAAGAAATTAGTGCTACCTAATTACTAACTCTGTTCTACTTTTAGTGAAGAGACACGTTCTGATTAGTAATTATCTTAATCTCTGTGAATGTGGCTTTCGTAAAAGCTACTCTGAATATTTTTCACTGCATTCCTGCACAACTGAGCATGTCCAAAATTCTCATATAATCAATTAATGGCAAACTGAATATCTTCTCGCAAATAGCTCTTGCAAATCAAATTTCCAAGATATGCTGATACCAATCAGTCAATCTCAAGAGGTTCGAATTAATTAATAACCAGGAACTTGTTTCATCTCACTGGAAAACAGTCTCATCATGACTAGCATTTTTCTCAGAGGGTCTTCTTCAAAGCAAGAAAATGATTATCCTCAATACAAATGACCAAAGCTAGTTTGAAAAATAGGCTTCTTTTCAGCCTTTCTCTTAAGGAACAAAATAAAATCAACATTTATGACTTTATCAGTTTATAAATTCACATTATAATCCAAGGAGTGGTTAATAACAGAGCAAATTATACCCTAATCAGCAAATGTCATCTGAAATGTTGATGCCTATCATTGATAGTACCAAATATAATAAAATGATACTAAATTTGATATTATCAAATATTATACAGTCTAATAATGATAGTAATGTATCTCTACCTACCGATGTACGAAGAAGTAAATCTCAGTTGTCCTTTATAGTACAAAATGTAAAACAATGTGGGAGAGTATCAAATATTATGTTACAGTATGTAATATCAGTCCTCGAAAATGTCAGTGAATACAATGTTATTGATCTGGATATCACAGCTTCATTCACTTCCCCACCAATGTAGCATCACTTTTCTGTGCCTTTTCTATAAATATTTTTGTGGTAATTCAGCTGATGAGCTTTTGGCTTTGGTTCCTAGACTTTATAAATTTAAGCATACTATTAGATTGGCAGCACTGTCTCATCATTTTAGTTGAAATGGCTAGATTCTTGATAAAATTCAAAGAATCTAGCATTTTGGTTTCAGTCACTTTCCTGCCACCATAATATAGCTTCACTCTGCCTTTTCTATAAATATTTCATGATGACTGTTCTGATGAGCTTTCCTATTTTGTACCTAGATTTTATGAATTTAAACTTAATACTAGATTGGCAGCAAGATCTTATCACTTTACGGGAGCCATTAAATGTTTATGGAAAAACGTCTACAACTTGCAAGAAAAGTGGTGATATCTGCAACATATATTATAGTTTATATAGATTTAAAAAGATTTTCTTGACAAATCTTATGATTTTTTACACTACTTGTAATTAGGTGGTGTATATTTTGAATCTTAACCCTAATGTCCTTTTGTCTTAATGTCTGAAGTGGTGTGACTATAACACCCGAGATGAGAACACTAGTCTGAGTGAGTTAGTATAATGATAATTCTTTATCTAAAATATTAAGGAAAGAATTCTTGATAAAATACAATCAATAGAATCTGCAATGTTATTGGTACTGGTATTGCATATTGGCTGCAGTTATTTTCCCACCACTATAATGTTGCTCCTCTGTGCCTATTCTATAAATGTTTTCATGGTAATTGTTCTGATTAACTTTACTCTATGGTATCTAAACTTCATGAATTTAAGTAGACTACTAGATTGGCAGCTAGGTCTCATCATTTTAAAGTTGAAATTGTTAAATGTAACTGTAAATTTTATGCTAACAGTTTCTTCTCTTGCAATTCTCACTTGTGCAAAACATTTTTCGGCTTCTTGTTTTGCAGGGAACTTTTATCTTCCAAAATTTAAATGTAATGTCTGTCATTACCTTCTATCTTCTTAATTTCTGTTCTTTTATTGTTCTCTTGCCTTCATGTTTTCTTTCCCTCATATTCTCTCATGCTTATTAACCCCTTTCATCTTCATGGCTTTATTGCTTTGCTTGGGATGAAATGATTAAAAAAAATAAGAGTGCTGAACACATTCCTTACATATGGAGAAAAGACATGAGGCAACAGAAATGTGATTCTACAAGAGGCTAATGAGAATACCATGTACTGAACGTGCAATTAACAAGGAAATTTTAGGGAAAAACAGAAACAAAAATGATGCTTATACTTAGAATCAGAAAAAGACAACTGAAATTTCTAGCACACATAACGAGAAAAGAAGGCTTGTAGAACTGGACACTCCCAGAACATACTGAAGTCAAGAGGAACACAGGAACCTAACAAACTTGTGCAAATGAACATCAGAAGAGGTAATGCTTGTGACAGTACAAAGAAGAACCTTAATTAAACTTCTACGGGTGAAAAAGTTGTAGAATGGCAAAAGGTACAGCGGGAAAAGCAGAACTATATATATATATATATATATATATATATATATATATATATATATATATATATATATATATATATATATATAGATATATATATATCTTCCAAGTTGAAAAATTCAGCTGTGGTTATGTAGGGTTTAGAAAAAAAGAGAAAAATGACAAAAAGCATTAAACTTGACAAGAAAAAATCTATTGCTAGAAACTGATTTGTTTTTACAGTTTATCCGCTCTTTTACTACTATTCAAAGTCAAAATATTTTAGATTGCAAGATTTTTTTTAGATTCCAAGAATATTGCATTAAGCTTCTTAAAAGAACACTACTTTTTTCTGGATTCTATTCATAATATTTAACCCATAGTTGAGGAGAGGAGATTTGTACATTTTGTAAGTGTATTTGTGAGCAAGTGAATCTAACCAACCTAATTTGAACTCTGTTCTCTGATTTCAAGCCACTGTACATTATACTACCTGTATATTGCATTTAAAAAAAATCTGTTATTTGAATGTATTAGAAAATAATGATCCACTTATAACAGTTTGATTAAAAGCATGTTGTGTGATTTGAGTTTTGGCAATTGCTACATTTTTCATTTACTGTATCTATGTGAATGCACACATACAAGCAGGTTTCAGTCTGCCTGATAAATCTGATCCGAGTTCCATTATGTAAAGGATTAACAAAATGATGAAACATTTTTACTAAGTTCATAGGTGGAAGAAAGCATCAAAAGGGAGAAGAGACATCTAAAAAGCCTATTCCATTCATTTAATCTTTCCTTCATCAACTATTACACTAATTTTGCTTTTCATTCCACTTTCATTAAGAGTATACAATAATCAGCACATTACCCTAAGTATTGGGCTGAAAACAAAGATATTTGTAAAGCATAATCTTGGAAATATTGAAAAGTTTAATCTCAAATTCAGTTAGAATGATTGACAAATATGAATTTCTTGTGTTACCTAAGAATATGACATTAAAATTAAGAATATAAGCCAGATATAGGTTAAATCACAAGATAGAATGGGTGGCAGCCATTCTCTGAGAAAGACAACTCTGAATTCCCAACCATGGTGAAGGCAACAGGAAACCAATCAATTCTAGAAGTTATGGCACAGATAATAAAAATTGATAATCCCACTTTCTTAATAATCCTTCTCTCACATTGAATTATTTTGATTTTGCCACATTAGCTCTTCAGCTTCAAACAGTTTTGCCTTAAGATCACTACATTTTAAATTTTTCAGCCATGCTATCAAAATCTGTATTCAAAAATACAAGTTTAACAATCCTTGAAGAAACAAAATTTATAAAAGCCTAAGATTCTCAATCCTCGCAAAATTATTTCTGAAACAATCTACATTGTCATGCTACAAATCAGACAAACATACAATTAACTATGATTCTTAAGTAGTAAGTATAAATCCATTGTATTGGTGGCATAGTGGAGTAATGGATAGCAGCTCTGATTGAGAAATAAGAGAGCAGAGGTCAAATTTCTGTCAAGTTCATTACATTCACTTACATTCTAATACCCTGAGGAAAAGTATGAAACTATTTCTTCTCCCCTCAACTATGGGTAAATAGATGGGCAGTTTGAGTTCTATAATTCTAGGTGGTAACCAGTCTAGGAAAAGGTCAACTCTGAATTCAGGGCTGACACTGTATTCCATGTTCTTGTTGGGGAAGAGCTTAGAGGGGAGATGTATGTCTCCTAGCTATCTGAAAACCCACTGTAAATATCATGAGGAAGAATCAAAATCTGTTCCTTCTGCCTTCAAGCGGTCGATGGTTATAAAAAAATATCCAGTTTTAGTTTTATTTCTCTATCTTGTAATTTTTTTAAATATTTTTTTTTTTATGGTACAATCCCATTTTATAAATCCATGACTCAGCTTTTTAAATACCAAGAAAAATAAATCTCCTGGTTCAACATCATACAAGCAATATTTTTATACATAAGAAAATACACCCCTGAACAGTACTGAGGACAAGAGAAGCAGGTAGAAAATACTAGTAACCTACTTAATGAGTTTATGTATATGGATGGTAGAACAGAGAAAGTATTTCTGGAAGTCGGTTTATTTACATGTAATCTTTAATTTTTATTATTTGTATTATTTACATATGGACAATTTCAGTATGAGAAGCATCAGCAATACACTGAACATCAGTCAGGCTAGGTTTAATGTTCCATGTTCTATGCTTAGTATTAATTTTTATTATTTGTATTATTTACATATGGACAATTTCAGTATGAGAAGCACCGACACACTGAACATCAGTCAGGCTAGGTATAATGTTCCACGTTCTATGCTTAGGATTATTGCACAAGACAATAGCCTAGTGGACTAATGCATTTGCTTGTGAATTTGGTGGCAATAATTATGAGTTCAATTCATGGGTCAGGCACAGTGTATTTGGACTCAGTGAAAATGGGGTGAGCAATAAGTGAGCAATAGAAAAGATATTCCTAGACACAATCAACAGAATAGCCATCAGAGGTGTTGCAAACTAGGAAATGTTACTGAATAGAACAATCAAACGGAAGTTGGTAATGAATGATAATAGCTACGACAAGAACAAAACATACAAGATTTGCCAGCAGCACATAGAAGTAGTAGTCAACTGCGAGAAGTGAGTCAAATGAATTTCACGATGAATCTCCAACTTCAGGATATCTACGAACTGCCCCATGTGGTCAGATGGGGCACAGCGCTGAATTTAATGTGGGGTATCTGAGCCCGTAGGCTTGGCCAAATATTTCCTGTAGACCCAGTATAAAACGGGGTCGGATAGCTGTTTCCCAAGATGAAACTCTGCCTTTTGACATAGCCTCATCTAGGGATTCTATCTGCCTTGAGGCAGATAGTTTGACCAGCACAGTTGGAAACAAATCTCCAACTGCAGACCAACATACAGTATTTACTACTGTATTTATGTGAGTGGGGACATATCCATTATCATCTGTAGGTATGCTGCAACAAGAGGTTAAATCATAGATTGAATAAAGAGTCCAGTTAAAAATTTCTAGAAGGTTATTTGGATTGACAAGGCTGGACATTATAAAAACAACAAAGATGAGGACAAATATCAGAGTGTAAATAGAGAGAAAGAAGAGCGTAAAAGGGTTAAAGGTTATTTTGAGCACCAAAAGACAGGACATTTTGGATAGACAGAATCAGTCACATCCTGAAATGATTTGGTATATAAAATAATGATACTTACAGTAATTAATGATTATGATCAATGCAGTGATTTAGCTAAATAGAAATATATGTCGGTCTTAATGGATCTTTACATTTTTCTTAACTATTGCTGTAGTAAATCTGAATGTGTGAGCAGGTGAATCTTTTAAAAAAAAAAAAAAAACTCTAAAAATTGATTAGAATTTGTCATGCTTGAAAAATCTGCTACCACAGAAAATTCGATCCAGATTCACACTTTATAGACAACATTTCATAAAAGATTGTTCATCAAGACAGAGTGCTGTAAAATGCATATTTTCAATTTCAAGTTATTGAGTGATTTAATTAACAATACACACCCCCTCCAGTAGATTATTAATTGTAATGGAAGTTTGCAATTATAGTGAAAAGAAGGGAAAATAGAAATTGTCTTTCAATATGAATTATAGTTCAATAGTTTCAATTATATATAGCCAGAGTTTGAAATTTTGACCCTATCAACTCTAAGTCAATTTTCTGCCTTGCAATAATCTATCAAAACAGAATCAAGTTGACAGAAAATGAATTTTACTAATGTCTGTGTGTTAGATTTTTCCCTGCTGATCATATCTTTTTTTAACAATATCACTTAAGTGGTTAGAAGATTTGTTTACAGTATAAGACTTAAAATCTAATTTCATTATTCCCAGGGCTCTGAGTTAAGAGCCAAAACCTGTTTAATTTCCATTAATTAAACATATTCTTTATTTTGTATATCTTTAAAGATGATATCAATTAAGTAAAAACATTTTGATTAATTAAAAAAAAAAGAAAGGTGGATTATGGCCACATCATGTTGAAACATTGATTCCTATATGATCACCAAACTTAAGCAACAATGAGCCTGGTTAGTATGTAGATGGGTGACCACTTGGAAATACCAGGTGCTGTAAGCTTGGATGTGTGAATGGTGTAATAGATAATGGTTCAGAATTGTTAATCAGAGGCCCAAGTTCCAATTCCAGATGAGTTTCTTGTATTCACTTATGGTGCAAATATACATTTGGGAAATGTATAGCTCCATCTCTTATTCTCCTCAATATGGGTTAATTAGTAAGACTTGTATAGCTAAACTATTATTATCTAAAAAAAAAAAAAAATGCTTATTCCTAAAAATATTTTCTGGCTTTAAATAACCTATAAATGGTTGATAAATCATAGATAATAAATCTGTTAATGAATCAATCAAAAAATAAAAGTTAAAATCAGAAAATGGCTTTATTTAAACATTCAAAATAAAATCAGGGTGCATTTATTTTGGTGTAATTATGGATTTTTGAATTTGAAAAGTATCAATTTTCCTTGGGGGTGAAAATGTGTCAATAAGCCTTAGTTCTCTCGTTCTAAGAATTGAATCTCAGAGTTAAAAAAATAACAAACTTCACAGATCTATTCATTCATTCATTTTCAAAGACAAGTTTTAAGATGTTACGATGGCAAATGTTATGGTCTCAAATTTTTATTAATCAGTGTTGATCATGAGTCTATTGTGAACGGCTTTCCTGACAGGAAACCTTTGATCAAATTGTGTATTGTATCACCATGACTAAAATAAAAAGGGTTATTGATCACCATCAGCATTTCCTGTTTGGGTAAATTTTTGTTGCTTTACTGAACACACATAACTACTCAGGTTTCAAAGCAATTCCAGGAAGCTTGTTGCAAAGTTTAACACTTATTGATGCACAAGGTGAGACATTCACATAATGCATTCTAGCATATTCATGTAAGCAGATTGATTAGAAAACTATGTTAATCTGGCAAAAGGATAAAAAGGATGTTAATTGAGGCTTTTATTGTTTTTTTGTAAATCATTATCAGCTTTGATAATAGACTGATCTTATGAATAATAATGTCCTTGGGTTGGGATATTGCTCAGTTAGGAAAAAGTTATAAAACATAAAGCTATAAATGGTTGAAAACATTAGATGGAGTCAAAAAAATTTTATTTATGTTTATCAGCTTTGTTTTTCAAAATGTTCTAAAGGATTCTCAAAAATGGAAATTACTTATGACTAAACCTAATATTTTCAGTCAAAGTAATAATTGAAGCAATAAAAATAGAAATAATTAAGACAGACAAAAATTAAAAAAAAAATCTACAATCTCAATACTTGGCAACTAGAAAAGAATAAATGAAAAGAGATTAAAAAAAAATATACAGTGTGCTAACCTCTTACCATTCCTTATTGGTTAGAACTCTATCAAGGAAATTTAAATATTGTGTCCAATGACTAAAAAAGCCTGAGGAAAGAATATATACGAGTATGAATAATATATTAACACAAGTATATCTATAAACATATGACACTAAACCTAAACTAATTCTTTTATTTGAATAAGGATAGTTGTCTTGATTTAATGTATTTTAACAGAGGATAGAAAGTGCAATACTAAAATCTAAAGGTGCATAGTGATAGGGAAAGGTGCCTTCCAAAAGCATAGTAATAAGAAATAGAAAAATTTCATTAAAAACAAAAAGAAATGTACTGAACACCTATATAATATCCGTTCTTTTATATAGCAGTGAATGTTGAAAAATCTCCTCACAGATGGAAAAACTTGAAATAACAGAAATGTGATTCTACAGAAAAGTAGGAGTATGAGAATACCATAGACTGAACATGTAAGCAATGATGAAGTTTTAGAGAAAATGGAAACAAAAAGGATGCTTATACTTAACATCAGAGAAAGATACCTGCAGGACAGGTAGAAGGCAAGAGAAACAGAGGAAAAACAACACCTAACCGACCTAGCAAGCTTAGATGCTGGAACATGGTTTAGAAAAGGTAATAAAAAGACAAAATTTATTAAGAGCTACAAAGGGCTGGAAATTGTGGAGAGTCCTGATTGCCAACATCCTGATGGGAGATGGCATGTAGAAGAAGTAGTAATTATAGTAGACTATTTTCTTAATAAATACAAGTAATCTTCTAAATATAAAATTCTGTGGCTTCTGTTAGTCAGTCTGTCCATTTGTCACACACTCTAAAACAATTATACATTGACCGATCAAAACCAAATTTGGGGGAGAAATGAAAATAGTTGGTTTTATTAGGTTGCATAGTTTAGTACAATAAATTTTCATTAATTTTTTGGAAAAATTAAAAGTTTTATTATTTAACATACAAAATATTCCTATTATTTTAAAAGCAATTTATTGATTAAAATAACATACTTATTTAATAAGATCTGGTGTCTCGTCTGCAGTCACTCTCTCACAGACGCATCATCGCCTCTCTCTGTCTTTTCTACAAATACTTTCAGGGTAATTGCTCCAATGAGCTGCTTTCACTGGTTCCCAGACTCCATGAATTCAAGCGCCCTATGAGGCTGGCATCATGCTCCCACCCTTACACTATAGAAAGTTTTAAATGTAGCCATCTCTTCTACTCCAATAGCTTCATACCTCGTACCTCTCGCCTGTGGAACACCCTTCCCAATTACTGTTTCCCTGAAAGCTATAATCTCCAACTATTCAAATGTAATGTCAATCAACACCTCCAGTTACCTTGATCTACCCACTATCTTTCTCCTCATCCTTTCTTCTATCACTCCTATCTGCTCTCACTCCAAATCTTCTGCAACCCCCTGCATCCTAGTGGCTTCATCCCTTGCTCAGGGCATAATGCTTAAAAAAAAAAAAAATGAAATATTGCTTATTGCATATCTTTTCTTTAAGTTTTTATATATATTTGATTCTGGTAAAATATAATGCACAGTAGCAGAATTAAATATAAATACACAAGCGATAGTTTCAAATTGGCAGATGAAACGATAACTTCAACAATACCAAATACTGTGAGGATTTTAACATGCATCAACATATTGCAAAAAACTTCTAGTGCTGCAAATTTGATGGAATATGTTATGTTCAATATGCTAGTAGGATAACTTCAGTCTTCACTGGGTAACTCACCTTGGTGATCTGTTATCAAAGCTCAAATAAGTAAATCTCATGGTTGAGAGAGTTGTGTCTCTCATTGGAATCAGTGGTAAGTATTCATGCCCTGGTAAAGAATTTTCCAGACAGCTAATTACCATAAAACCACAAACTTCCTGTCCCTATCAATTAAGATTTCTCTAGTCCTAGATTGAAACTGGTAAACCTCATGTAAAGCTAAAAACAATTAGGTATTATTTTTCTTTTATATTCTATGTCTTCAGGATTTTGGAAATCATAGCTCTCCACAAGTTCCTGCTCCTTGTAGTTCTAAGCAATATCTAATTCTTAACTATCCCTCTTTGTCCCTACTGCCATCCATTTACACAACCTTGTTAGGTAACTCGCCTCTATCCATCTTGCCATTATGTGCTTTGATTGCTAAGTTCCCTTATTCATCTATCTAAATTATTCAAGAATGTTTCCCTGAACTTATACAATAATATATTTATAATTGTTGTGGTAAGAGCCAGTTACCCTCCTTACTATCATTAATGAACTGATTCATTCATGATAAGTAGTCCTGGGTAACTAAGAGGAAGAAGATAATACTATTGCAGTGACTTGTCTAGCTGAGTATTGAATGCTATTATCATGACTGACTCTGTCGAGTTAATTGTGGTGTCTTGCCAGATCCCACATCACAACAATAATACATCCATTAAGTCATTAGAAATTGCTTTGTTTACATTTCAGATACAAAAATCAAGCAGATATAGGCTATCAAAAAAATCTGAATGAAGGGATGTACATTCTTTAAAAGGGTAAACAGAACCTTACTGGGTTGTGGCACTGTGTGGCTGAGTGTTCTAAAGCAATCTGGATCAGACAACAGCTTTTACTACAAGGACAGTGATACTGGTAGTATGAAATTAGGATTAAAAGGGTTCATGTGAAAACTCTGTATAGGAATCGGAAGCATTAAATATGTTAAGGTGAAAACATGAGTTGAAATATGAAGCAAGGGAAAAAAAAGAAAATTTTTTTTTCTCTTTCTGATAACCAGGAACACAGAATGGAATAAGAATGTAAATTTTGAGCCAAAAGAAAAAAAGGAATTGTTAGAATTTGCAAAGCCGGTAATGTAAACAATGTGCATTGTCATTTTGTAAACATGCAAAATGGGCAGAAAATTATATTGATCATACTGAAAAATCGACAACGAAAGAAAATTCTTTGACATCAAGGACAAGGAATTTAAAAACACAGTTTTCTATCGGAAAAATTATTGTTTTGAATAAGTAATTGATCATGGACTGATTGTTGTCAGGATATAGAATGTATTGTTTTGAATGACTGAGTGCTTTGTTTGAAGGTAAGTGTCAATCCTCCAAAATAGAAGAAAATAATTGATATGATTATTGATGAGTCATGACGTGCAGTGGGAGTTGGGTGAAATACATACAAACAGAGTGCTTAAGCAACCCAGCAGTTGAAGTGAGAGATGGCAAGAAATGCAGATGAGATGTGACAGTAGCAGACAAATGAGCTGATGAACCCCATGTGAACAGCTGCCAAGAGAATTCTGACCAAACCCTTTCTTTGAGGATTGAAGCTGCTACAAATTTTTAAAAGAAAAAGACAAAGTGTCACAATAGAAAGTTTAATGGGCAGGGGTAATTTTGTTGTACCAAAAACTATATAAACCAATCGAAAATTAACCTGGTGACCTTCTTCATTATTTTTATTTTCGCTAGTAGAAACCTTTTTTGTCCTTTTGTAGCACTGTTTTGCCATGGCCCGATCCAGTGCTCAAGTATGGATGAAATTCGATCTTCACTGCTCTGTGATCAAGGAACACAATGTGGGACAGAAGCAGATGAAGGAATGAAGCAGAAAACAAATAACCATCAGTTAACTGGCGGAAGTACTGGCCAGCATGGGAACAACCCAGCATCGAGTCAGGCTAGCTGTGTTATAGATGCAATTTCAAAACCCTACTGGAGAGCACATTTTCTTAATAAAGAATTAAGTATTCTGGAGTGGGCAGGCCAATAGACGTAATATACACAGTTTAAAGCATGGGACATCTAATCAAACACAGGTATCCACTAAAGATAATGTTTTGTAGTAACAAAAACTTTCCAGTAATTATTTAAAAATTGATCAGTTATTGAATATATTTAATACCACAAGAGCTTAACAATGTTCAATTGTTATATTTAAAAAAAGACATCTAAAGACATTTCAGCTTATAGGAATGATATACAAAATAAATGTTTCAAGCTGATCAGATTAATAACACTACTAATTTGAAATTGCTCAGCCTGAAAAATTTAGCGAAATTCAATTAGATTTACTCAGCGAAAAT
This sequence comes from Acanthosepion pharaonis, assembly GCA_903632075.3. Taxonomy (NCBI): domain Eukaryota; kingdom Metazoa; phylum Mollusca; class Cephalopoda; order Sepiida; family Sepiidae; genus Acanthosepion; species Acanthosepion pharaonis. The sequence continues at coordinate 3,227,550 of CAHIKZ030001890.1, forward strand.
ATCATTTACACTTCATTCATTTTAATTTCCTTTACATGTATTTTACCGTGAAACTTCGTATTAAAGGTAAATGCTTGTTCTTAGGTGAAAACAGAAATCATTTTGGATCTCAGTATCTAATAAAATTCTTTTTCCTTGTTTAACCTTTCTGAATCACAATTTCTAGACGTTAAAAAAGTAGATAGTGGTCAGACAAAATAATAAAAATTAGATATAAATTTTGAAATGTTTCAAGAGCTAACTCAACTACTGCAAGACTTGCCTCTTGAAAATTTATGGTCATACATAGTTTATATTGGGAGTGTAATAGTTGATAACACCTCGACTCAAGCAAATTGCAATCAAGTAAGATAAAGAAAGTCTGAGCAACCTAAAAGATTACAAATCATTTACAAACGGAGAAGTTTTGATGAATCATGTCCAAATGGCTTGTGATAAAACTAGAAAGATTTCCTAAAACTTGGAGGAAAATGTTTAAATTGTCTTTGGTTTTGGACCAAGCTGAACAGAAAAGAATTGCACAACCCCCATTATTAGTTCAGACTTGTGATTACAGAAAGACTGAACAGATTTTTAGAGTGAACGGGGAATATAAACCATTTATTTAACACTGGTATTGATAAAAACATTACAAGACAATAGAGAATCAGGTTCCAATGCCAACCAATATCCTCTTGGTACTGCCAAATTGTCAGAGGGCAGGAAGCCAGCCTCTGATTGCATCTTACTGAAAGAGGCAAAACATGGTGGCTAGAAGATTTGATCAATGAACTGACTAGTGGCTACTTCCAATCACTCAGAAATTCTGGGGGGGGGGAGCCGCTGTAGTTGTCTTCAAGGTGCATCATTACAAGACAATGCCTCTCTGAATTATACTAATGGCTCATGTTTCAGACTAGTGTAAAAGGCTGCCACATCAGAAAGACAAAAATACAAACAGACTACAATTTCGTTGACAACCAAATAATATCTGTCTATATTTCTGAGATGAAGTCTTGTAACTATTTACATTGTTCGGATTGTTGTCTTCATCTTTATTGCCATATTAACAATGTTTTGGCCATTGTATGCTCCAACCTTCTTCAGGTGGTATACATTGAAATTTTAAATTGAACCCTTTATTTTGTCTACTGGGGTCAAATGTTTGCATTCAATGTGACATGCCTTTTCTGGATATCTCAGTTTCAGTTAATTCCCTTTAGTAACTTAACTCTTCAAGTTTTTGTTCACCTCTGTTGTGGCCAGATACTGAACTCACAACTCTTTGGGTCAAGTCACTGGATTAATTCAGTCAATGCTTTTATCCACTGGGCCATGTGACAATAAAGATGAAGACAACAGTTCAAACAATGTAAATAGAGTCAATAATCCAAATAATAGTCAGAAGTTAATGATAAACACATTTGTTTTTATGTAAGTCATTTATAAGCAACTGGATTCAATCTTAAACACTTTCACTGCTAACTTAAGTTTGGCCTATGAAACAAAAATTAAGCAAAACAATTTACTAAATACATTATTTTATAGTGTATTCAAACATTCTACCACTTAATAGAAAAAACCAGGTTTGTCCAAAGTAAGAATTTAGAAATTAGTTGTGATTTCAAATGTTCTAAAATTTTAATGTACAGTTCTATAAGGATTGTAGAATACAGTCTACATAGCCATCATGGTAATTTTTAGGTTTTGTATGCAAGATTTACAAACATTAAAATAGTTTAATCACATTAAAATGTGTTCCTATTGTATTCATTAGATTCAAGAAGGAAGCGTTTAAGCCATTTACATATTACTTCTTGTGCAAAAAGTAAGCAATTAAGTTGTTTTAAAAACAAATTATATATTTTACCCATGAACCCACAAAAAAAAAACTATTAAAAATGTTCATTACTTCATAAAATTCATATCTATGACGTTTATATCAATATGCTTAGGCTTATTTGGTTATTTTAATCCTGGCATATTGAAAAGAGTACTGACCTATTACATGGTATCCGTCTTCTTATATGGCTGTGAATCATGAAAAATCTCCTCACAGATGAAGAAGTGTTTTGAAGAAACAGAAATTTAGTTTTACAGAATGAGCTGAGATTACCATGGACTGACCCTATGTGTGATGCTGAAGTTGTAGAAAAAATGGCAACAGAGAGGAGACTATCAAGTAGAGGCAGTTGAAATTTCTAGGGCAAATAAGGAAAGATAGCTTGAAAAATCTGATACTCACAGGACAGATTGAAAGCAAGAGAAAAAACTAATTAGCAAGCTTGAGTAAATGGATGGCAGAACAAGTAGAAATAACAAAAAGACAAAATTTATTAAGAGCTATGAAGAACAGGAAATTGGGTGAGCCATGATCTTCTATGTTGGGAAGAGACACAACACATAGAAGCAGATATTAAAAAAGTTATCAGAAAGTCAGATATTGCCAGTATACATCAACCTCATAATGTTCCTAAAAAATCCTAAATGCTTCCATCAACTACTCTGATAATGCATGATTTTAAACTTCGTATGAAATGACAAGTACATCAACATGAGTAATTTTAATAGCATGGTACATAGACAGAAAAACAGTGACAAAATAGAAATAATCCAAGATTACTAATATGACTAACAAGTAGTGTTAGCATTGATGTTGTAACATGGTGGTACTTTGAGCTTGTCAATAAATACTTAATAAAAAGTTAGAGAAAGGAAATATTTTTTAATAAATGTTTAGATTTAAAATATTTTATTTCTGCATAACTGGTGGTAGGATGATGGGTGAAAGAGAAAGAAATTGCAAGTAAACATCATGCTATGCCACTTGCTAAGACTCAGTATGTAACAACCAAAGAGATATTTTATTTCCCAATCTCAGTTGTAATATAAGAGTCCCTAGGCTAATTTCATGTGTGTGAGTTCTCTAAGCAAATCCAAAATCATTGCCACTATCATCATTGAATTAGTCAAACTTGTTCCAATGTATTAACAGTTAACACTAATCATTCTAATCAATAGTAAATCATAAAAGAAATTGGTAATTACAATAAATAATGTCAGAAAATACTAATAATTATACATACTCTTTAAATTTTATAGGGTATTATTTTCTCAATGTGAGACAAGTGTGCATATATATTATTCAAAATATCTAAATCAATATGCATGTATATATAATGTAATATATATGTATATAACAATTTCTCTCTTTCATATATTTACATATTTTCAAAAATAAGATTTTTTTCTGACCACCTGATGCTACTCAAAATTTCTTGTGTGAGGATTACTGGAAACTTTGAACAGTATCAGGTAGCAAGATAAAACCATATAATTATTTATAATATATATCTTAGGTCTTTTCATTTCAATCAAGCACTGTTTGTTATTTTTTTTAATTCTACCATCCACTGTACACTATATATATATATATATATATATATATATATATATATAGGTATCATAAGACATATCATGCCTGGAAATGACTATACTTTACATTGATGTGGTGTACATAGGTGGTTAAAAACATGTACGACTTTACAGTGCACAACAGACACTACCCTCTATCTTAAAAAGAGTGCACATGTACATCACATTCATCTTTCACAGAGGAAACAATACTCCGATCCTCACCAGATGTGCTGTTCCTATGAATTAATCTTCCCAACATTTTTTATGGATTCTATGCTGGTTATACATCTAACAGCTCAATTCTGCCAACATTTTTACATTCATTTCTTGGATTTTGGTATATTCTGTTCTCTTTTCTCTTCACAGTAAATACCTTCAAACTTCATCTTAATCACTCAACTGTTCCAAAAGATAAACAATGAATGCTCCCTGTTATACTTTCCTTGCTGCTGACTGCCAATCATTTCTTTGTCTGCACCAGGTTTTGTAAATATATTCTCTTCAAGAACCACAAATACCAGAGATTTTTCATCATATTTCTGATGACTGAAAATCTATTTGTAATTTTCATTTAACAATAACTGTGAATTGAAACTCTACCAGATCAAACAGTAAAATTTGTTACTTTATTATCACAGTTTTTCTCTACAGTGAGAAATATTTAATTTCACATGAGCAAAAGACTACACCTAAGTGCAGAAATAACTGCCAATTTAACCAGTAAAAATCACACAATGACAAAAGTTTTGTTGGCATATTCCATAAGCTACTAAAATACAACTATAAATGTTTTTCCATATTCTACCAAAATTTGCAGTGTTGCTTAAAATATAATCACATAAGAGTAAATGAATGGCTTGATGTAAGAAACCATTTTAATAATATCATGGGTTGCATAAACACTAATTAAATAACAATAACATGAATATATCTAATATGTAAAACTACATGAATGACATACAGAAAGCATCAAGCGGGAACATTAAAATAAAGAACAAACAAATATAGCAAAGTTTTTATTTTACTTTGCTTCCACAGATGCTTCCTTGTATCTATGGTTGTTGCATGTTTTCTGCCATCAACAAATCTGGGAAAAGCAATGATGAAAGCTTATTTTTTAAGACAGGTAGGTGCTTCCAATTTGAATGATTAGAGATTCTTACAACAGTTTTTGTATATAAGGCATTGTGCAAGACCATAAAACTATTTTCAATAAAAATCAAGTCTTTAGAAATATAAACCTAGTATCAAATGAGGAGAAGTCATATACAAGCATACAGGAAGGTATACCTATATATGTGTGTTCATGTGTATAGCAGCTCTAAAATAAGATTTATCAACAGCAGCTCTCAAACTTGTAAATCCTAAAGACACTCTCTCTATTCAGGGATTTTCTACTTTCAAACTAGTGTCATGAACTTTCCGTGCTGAAGCTTAAATGGATATGAACACTTCACCTTAAAACACACACAGAAAATTCTCACTATAGCATATTCATGAACATTTCAATGTATATGCAATTTACATCTGTCAAAAGAAATTCCTGTGTTAAACTTTGCTTTTTTTAATTCTTCTAATAAATGCGATCTTACATTGCAAATCAATTGGTCTGTTATTTTATGCATGTGCTCTTTTTTGCCATCATTATTTCATATACTATAAAATATTTCCATAAGAAACCTTACACATTTAATTACTGAAGCATATATATATATATATATATATATATATATATATATATATATAAAACAATTAAAATAATTGGCAGTTATATGTGTAGGAAAACATTTTCAAGTTAGCATATATAGAATAAAGATTTGTTGATTAATACAATCATTCTTATCCCAGACCTGATGAGTAAGAAATCAACAGAGTCAACTTACTTCCAATAAGCACTTTTTGTGCATTTATGCATGCATATATATATATATATATGTGTGTGTGTGTGTGTGTGTGTGTGTGTGTGTGTGTATGTTTCTATCCTTGATATTGAGCACTTTAATTGATAAATATAGCAACATAAAACTTCATACACGCACACACACACATATATATATATATATATATATATATATATATTTTCTTTTCAGAGGTTAAATTACATAAACACACACACACACACACACACATATATATATATATGTTGAAAAATACATGCCTACACCTACCTAAACGTAACCCTTTATTGAACGTAACTAATAACTGATACAACAAAAGTTAATGAAAGTGAACATGCTACCACCACTTGTCTGGATGAGTGGATTTCTCTGTATCCTTGGAAACAGTGAATTATGAATTTTTACCGTGCCTTTAACTCACAGTAAATTTAGAAATAAGTTACTCCAAAATTCGCTTGAGGATGAAATGGAACTAATGCTTTTAATTTAATTACAAAATTAAATTTGAAGCCTTTAGCTTCCATTTTTGAAACATGGTTAGAACTGTGTAGCATAAAAACCATATTTTAAATCAGTTAATTTATAATATTAATAGTCTGTAAATTTACATTGAGCACTATTTTGTAAAAATAAAAATATCTATACAAACACTGGATTATATATCATTTTTAAGGTTGAGATATATTAACTGTTAACAAGAAATAGATTGTTGAATGTATGTATGTATTAGGCTCTTATGTATGTATTTATATAATGTTTTCATTTTCAAAAGACGGTCAAGATAATCTCTCTCAACCTTGAAAAAAAAAAAAAAGAAAAAAAAACAATTATTAGATCACATGAGAAATTGTATAAAAATCTAAATCCAAGCACCTGGAAAATGATCCTGGAATAATTTACACAGGATGAGTACACAAACAGACACAATGTCCATATTTTGGCTTCAAATCTTCACAAAAGAGACAAGAATGTCACTTTCAAGTGCAAAATTCCTGCAAGGTAATGGTTCTAGTTTGTGTGGCATCTGGTGGCAAGAAGGTGCCATTGATCATTTTTGAGAAGGATGAGAGACTCACTGGAGCTAACTATGTTCAGATTTTGAAAAGAGTAAAGACCTGGATTCTTTCTGAATATTCTGAGGCTAAAGACAATTGAAACTCCAACAAGATCAATAAGGCCTTCAAATTTGCATTTCAGCAGGATGGAGTTCATTGTCACGTAAGTAGAGTGGCTCACAAATTTCTCAGGGATGATTTTGTGAACAGGTTTTGGGATAAGAAAACTTGGTCCCCTTCATCACCTGATTTGAACCCCTTACATTTCAGCAAACCCTGAAAAAATTCATCAATAAGACTTGATGAAGACTTCATTAAAAAAACTTGTGGCTTTCAGGAAGACATTTGAGGATGTCATTGCCAAACACAGAGCAACTCTTCATGTCTAACAGTTTGAACTTGTACCAGAATGGTTCTTATCAACTAGAAATAAGTATTGGTATTTAAGCCCCCACTTCAACTTTATTTTAATTCTTCATGAATTTCCACTCCTAAGCTATGATTAATTAATGATGAACATGTCATTTTTGTTTATGATCAATTTCACCATGAATTTTCTGTTAAGATTGGAGAGCAATTATACATTGTTCAAAGTTGAGTCCAATAGTGTTATAAAAACCTTGTTAAATTCCAGTAAGATATTATTAATCATTTCTAAGATACACCAGTTGAAAGATTAATCTAACAATTGGACAATTTTGCACTTACACGATTTGGACAATTTTGCGGTTACAGCCGGTATGTATTTCAGTGGAAATATACTGTTCCAAAATAGGATATTTAAGAAGTGTACACAATGTGGAAAGCAGAGCAAAAATTAAATCACAAGTAAAAAGATTAACAAAAAAATTCCAAACATTCTAAATTTGATATATTCATATTAAGACACTTCTAAATATTTAAACCTTGTCATATTTTTCATGTCTTTTATCAGAGTATAAATTTAAATTTATTTGATGTTTGTGATTAACCTTTCATATGTAGAGTATAAATAGGATATCTGTTAATAATTCAATATATTTATACAACTCTGATGAGTATTATGTAAGCAAAATTTGAAGTCAGTTGAATTGTAAGTCAAGTGAATCTTATTAATTTATTGACATTTGTTGACACATATATTTCCAAAGAGGTTTTATTAAAATCAACAGACAACTTCTAATTCTAATACATGTGTATCTTATACAAGTAACATAATGTACAGGATTTGTTTTTTAAATTTGTCTGGGGTCATAAATGTTAACAACATCTGGGGACAAATATTTCATTTTTTAATACAACATCTTTAGCAAAAGTTATGCTTAATAAAAGCTGTTTATTTTATATAAGTATTCATATACTGATGTCATGTAATTCATATATGAATGCTCCCACCAAAATAAAAAATGATACAGCTGATATGTACACTGTTTTAATTCCTGTCTTTGACATGCTAAATCATAAAAAAAAAATTTTAAGATCAGTAAAAAATCTATTTCCTAATTCTGACTTCAGTTTTTAAATTCTTCGAAAGAAGATTTTTTTTAAAAAATATACTATTACTCTTCCAGATAATTTATAATTATATTTTTTGCCACTTATTTTTTTTCCTTATTGAATGTAAATAACTATGTATGCTATATTTTTTGTTTGTACCAGAAATCATATATAGGAGGTATAATCAGCAGAATTTCAAAATTCTATAAAAAGCCATTATCTCAAGATTAATTTAATGTTGCATATTTTTGTAAATCCTTTCTTAATTCCAAATACTTTTCTTATAACCAAAAAAAAAAAAAAAAAGAGCAGCCAAAAGAAATTAAAAACATCAGACAGATTAAAGTGGCCAGAATTTCATTCCAGAGTGAAAGGGACATGATTATAAATTATTTTGAGATTTCTGATTAGTCTTGCCAAAAATATTTGGTACCACTCAACAAAAATTGAAGATAATTACAAAAGTTTAAGAATATCTAAAACTCTTTGTGACTAAAAGGAGATTAAAATCTAAGTAAAGAAGGCATTAACTTTTTTTTTTAAATTAAAAAAATATATATAAAAAACTCATATGTCTATATTTCTATAATATTACTTATTAGAAATGATGTAGAGAAATTGAAGATTACTGAAACATGATACCACTGACGTGATATTCTCTTTCTGGAGTGATAAGCAATATTTAAATAATAATTATTAATATAGTTAATTCTAATTCATCTGTGGTATTTATATCCATGATAATATGCCAGGATACAAACCCCAGATTATGAAGGATTCAGACTGCATGACAACTTTTAAAGAGAAATAAACAAAATAACCTGTACTATTTTAATATATTTGCTATCTAAACATTCTTTAACATTAATTAAAATATTCCTGGTGTAATCAGTTCTCAACTCAGTATCTGTGTTGATGACAACTATTTCCACCTGTCTTAATACTAAGTCTGATTAGTTTGATAATCTTAAATTGGCAGCTGATCTCAAAAATGACTTACAGTCTGTTAACTGGGACAAGGAATGGTTTGTTAATTTTAACAACTCCAAAGCAATTGTCTGAGATAAGTTTTTGCCTTCTATCAACATAGCTGATACTAAACTCCAGGTGAGTGACTCCTTGCAACTTCTCAGCTTAACGTTTTCTGCTGGCATGAAGTGGAAAGATTATATGGAATCAATTGCTATGTCTACTGCTAGGAAAGTTGGTTCACTGTGTCATATAAGACAATTTTTCTTGACAGAATTTATCTTACATATTTATTAGACTGCCAGTCATCCATGATTTGAATATTGCTGCCACATCTGGTCTGGTTCTTCTTCTATGTATTTAGACATTCTTGATGAGCTACAAAGAAGAATCAGCAATCTTATTAGTCCTAACCTGCATCCTGGCTTCAGTCACTTTCTCAATGCCATATCATAGATTCTCTGTGCTTTTCTATAAATATTTTCATGGTAATTGTTCTGATGAACTTCACTCTACAGTATCTACACTTTATAAATTTAAGTGTATTGCTAGATTGACATTGATTAAGATTGTTTAATGGTGTATCAACCATTATGATATTTCATTTTTCTCTTTTTTCAAACTATTTTTCTAATTTTGATGTATCAACCATTTGGCATTTCTCACCAAACTATCTAATTTTGATGTTGGCTAATTTTAATTTTTTTTATATTAATGGCTGATCTCCAACACAAATTATTTATTATTCTATTAGCTTTCTAAGGTTCAAATAGTTGAAGAATCTCTCAATGTTTGAACATTAATTTCATTTTGAAATTTCAAATTAATTTTCAGCAATCAATTCATCAATTGACTTTTTGAAAGTTTTTTTTCCCTTATCAGCTTGTATATAATTCTCTTGTAGTAATTAAAAATACCAATTTCTTTGATAAATCTCAGTCTGGAAAGTGTGTGACATTGTTAATATTTTTACATTTCAGTGATTTTGGGTGAAATAATATTTTTATTGAAAAGAAAAAGAAAATCAAATTACATCCCCCTCCAACTACATTTGTAAATTACATATATATATATATATATATATATATATATATATATATATATATATATATATAGCATGTTCAGTAGATATGTGGTTATAAAAGCCTGTAGACATGAAAGAGTTAACTGCCAAAATGAGGCTATTACAGAACTTTGTTTCTAAAGCTATGAACTCCCACAGAAGGAGTCAGTAAAATAAAGCCAATTACTTGTTAAGATTAGGCCAAGCTCTTCCAATCCCATATGTTCTTAATAGACCAATCACAGTGTTTTGATTGAGGAGTCATGAGTAAAAAAATTTGCACAATAAAATTAGTTTATGTCTTTTTCACTGTTGGGACTGATTTTCTGAGGGAGGGCCCAGCCCTCTCTGACAACGTGCTTGGTACTTAATATAACAATACAAATGAAAATGTGATTCAGTTAAGTATATGGTTTTATAGTTACAGTGATAAAAACAAAAATGAAGAAAAGAAGCAAAATGTCAATTCCTAACATAAGCAGATGAACCTCAGCCAAAAAGGTGGCCAAAGAAGATAATGGTTGAAATGTGTTAAAAGCAATTTGAAAACAAGACTCCAAAAATGTACAGAAGCATGCAAATTCTTCATCACAGACATTAGAAATACAGGAAGGCTGGATAATTCCTTGGCAAAAATGAAGTGGATATAAAAAAGAGAAAAACAAAATATTATATAATATTATAATATTTATCATCTGCCTGAGATGTGAACCTCCTGATCTATCACCTGCTAGAGATACAAACCTCCAGAATCATCTGCCAGAAATATGCACAACTAACATAACTTTGCAAAATTTTTATCACATTTCACTCAAGTTTTTTATATTATTCCACGCTATGTTGCATTTGCTTGGTTTTGAGTGTTGTGCATTACTTTTTTCCTACCTCTTCAAAAGTTTATTATTTCCAAATCACAGTGACAACATTCTGGATCAAGATAAAAAAAATTGATAATACCTGAAAAAAACAGCACAATTTTATTCTTTTTATGAAGGCTTCAATACAGAAACATTATTATCCTGAATACTGATTCAAATATAGTTTTGATGTAATGGAATAACCTGTCATCCCCATGAGTGACTACACTATAGGTAGTAACCATCTATAAGTATCTGTAAGTGTTATACCAGAACATACCTATTGTATTGTTAATAAAATCTCCCACATATAATAAGTAGTAGTAGTGGCAGTTGCCAGGGAGCTGAGTTAGTTGGTTGAGTCAGTCAATGTTGGACATTAAAGTATCAAACACCACAACTAGATTGCTGCATCATTAACTATTATTTCAAGTTCCTAACGTTTTGTACATCGAACCCTTTTAGGACTGACTTAGTGAAATACAAGCCTCCAATGTGAAACTACTCTACAACACATTGGCAACGAGGGATTTGTTCTCATACGGAGGAAGAAAAATTTTTTGTTCTCTACAACACATTGGCGACGAGGGATTCATTCTCATATGGATGAAGAAAAAATTTTTGTTCACTCTATAACAGTAAGTCAACAGACTCCAGCTAGCTGGGATCTGTTGAGTATAATTCAGACTTTTGAAAGAACTACCAGCCTTCCAATAGTAACACTCGCTACTGGATTGACTTGTAATGACCTTGTGCATAACTGTTACCTCTATTCTTATTGTATTTGTTTCTACAATAAATCTTTCCTTATTTTATCCACTGTGTTTGTCAAGTATATATTCCTATTAGCACGGAATATAATAAGTTTATGATTACTTATACAGTTGCTTTTTAGCTCTTGTTTTGTTTTTTTTTTACCTTGCACATTTTCCAGTCTGTGGACCAGTTTAATGTTTTAATTTCATCTTATCCCAGAGGGGACAGTGCATCCACTTTTTCCTTACAAAATGCTCTGGATTAGAGTTTCTTGATATTCTTCAATTTTTGAGTTATAATAGATTTCTTCATTATATTCTCTACAGAACTAACAGAGATGCAAAAGACACCATTCTTCCTCTTAGGTGAATGACAGTAAGAGTTGCCCCTTTGAGTAGAATTTATATCATAGTGCTTATAGTGTTTACAGATAATACCAATAAGAACATCTATTAAACCTATGCTGTATCTAACATAATTATCTTTTTCCTAAGGGTGCTGGGAATAGAGGTTTGAGTATATGCAAAAATCAATATTTCAGAAACTTATTTTCAAAGTAGAAATTTTTCTCTACTAAGAAGATTGGTATAACATAATCTTCCTACCTTTATTTATTCATATGCATACAAAGCTAATAATTATCAATAAAAAAATGAAAATATATCAGAATAGAAAATCTCAAGACATATATTAAAATAGAATTGATGAATAGTGCCAGTGTAGTCAGCATGCACTGACGAATTTCAGGAATTAAAAGAATTAAACAATTATATCCTGAAATAAATTAACTGAATGATAGAGAAATTACATGTGTTAAAATCTTTGAAGCTGTCTGAAGCCACTGAAAATATTTCTTCAGGCACTGTAGTTCTGATTTTTGTCAACTGTCCGATTGAATCACCTTTCCAATGAAGATAAGAAAGTTTTCACAAAAAAAAAAAAGGAAGATTAATTACATGACTTCTTAGAAATTGTGCACCTGCCATTTCAAACATTATGGGAGCTGTCAGAAATGTGTCTATACATTTTCTTGTTAATTGTAAGGTAATTACTGCAGTTCACAAAGCAACACTTGAGGCATACAATGTTGAGACAAGTGCAAATACATTGATTAATGATGAAATTCCAAGTGATATTTCACAGTACAGTGCTGAATAAAAGTAGAACACAAAGGCACTTTGAAGAGGCCTTCACAATAAATAACAATAATAGATATCTCTCTTATGCATACATGAAGATAAATAAATACATATAAATATGTATAAATAATCTTCAGAAGTAGGCTAGGCCTTCACAGCCATCTTCATCACCAGAGAGGAGAAAGAGAATAAAGACAGAGGTGATCATGTCAAATGCAAGCAGGTGATGATGACATTTTTCTTTGGTTTTATTTCTTATTAGATATGTAATGTTTGAATATACATCTCAGAGATATGAATGCTTGGACAAGTGATTGGAACTTTTGCATTCTGACCATCTAAGTTTGAAACTCACCATGGTTGATTTGATCCCAGCATACAGCATCATTGTCTAAAAACCATAGCAAGGGCTGATTCAATCCTTCTAAGTGATTTTTTTAATCATTTCAACCCCAAGTGAGGCAGGAATGCCACTAGAATACTGTTGAGATGTTGAGTGTTTCCGCGTGCGTGTATTGAAATAAGGACAAACACATACGTAGGGAAAAATACTGGTATATCTGAAGAGGTATTTACAACAGAGAGATTAGTAGTCAAACGAACGCAGGTTAGTCAGTAACAATCAGAAAGAGTATAAAGTCCAACTGTATCTTCCGGTAGAGAGACGGAAGTGTGATGATCACCTGATCTCCCAGAACTCTATAGAACTGTCCTATTAGTAGTAGAGAGATCAGTCCATTCTGATGAGAAGGTGGGTGCACCCCAACAAGTACACGGATTGAAAGGGAGAGAAAAAGACTGCGTATAAGGAAAGGACAAAAGATGAATGGATTTTAAGAAAATAGAAGACTGTGATTGATATTGCATTTAAATTTTTGAAGATGGTTGTTATCAGTGAAGCAAGTAAATGGAATGAAATTCCTCATGTGGGAAGTGCAAGAAAAAAAACACAGTTGGAGCGTGTAGATATAATTGTCCATCAATAGTAATGCTACAGTAAAGTCACCAGGTAACTGAGGGTGTGAGTATACTAGTATTGTTCAACTGCTGATCATACTACATAATGCACTCTCTACCAGAAAGAGTAGTTACGTTCTGCACCACATAGTTGCAGTCTAAGCCATAGGTTAGCTCTTCAGGTATTGAACAAACACAAATGTACTTGGGAAGGCATCTGTAATATAGCCATCCTAGCAGACAGGAATACTTGGATGTGAGCAGTCAGTCATCCAGATCTGTTTCATAAGCTCTATCAAAATGCTAGTAAATTGGGATGAATACGAAATAAAAATAACACTCTTTTCTCCACTGTTTTCCAATTTGCAAGCCTATGCAAAAATTTAATTTGACTAAGAGAAAAAGGGATTGGCTCTGGTCTGAAGAAAAGACCAAGGCAAAGTTTAGTGAGCCTATGTGAAAATTTATTTTGATGAATGAAAAAGGGAGTGGCTTACAAACTGAAAAAAGCAATGAGCCAATGTGAAATCACTTTTTGATATATATAGGCAGACAAAGGTGAATCAATGCAGAGAGAGAAAAAATGCAGAAAGAAGCAAGAGGTAGAAAGCCAGAATTTCATCCATCTGAATAACAATGTTGTCAAATTACAGGCTGATAGTGTATCAGCATGTAATTTGACAACATTCTAATGAGATCAGTGCAATTTCAAAGAATTCTATTTGACTCCAAACCGAAATACCTTAAAATATACCTTTTCATTAATGTTGAATACAACCATATAAATTTTATGTGAAAAACGAACTCTCTCAATTTGTTTTAAACATTTTTGAATATTAATTTGTGTCTGATTATTTAATATGAACATTATCTCTTCTTGACATTTCATCAAATCTAAGAACTTTAAATATTTGATTCCTTTTCCTGAAACAAGTTACTGAAAACTTCAAATGTCTAAGTTTGTAAACAAATTCCTTATCTTGTTTCATGAAATATAACGCATGTGTTTCCTCATCATTACACCTCAGTACTTCAAAATAATTAATAAGTAATTTTTAATTTAGGGCCCCTTTGTAACCTGCTAAATACTTCAAACTAGTTTCATCAGACCATGATTTTATGACAATGGTAATAGTTATATTAGCTATTTCTTTGTATAGAAACAATCAGCAGTCATTGGCTAAAGAGCCAGTGTGACTTTCGATTAAAATTTAGAATAATCTTTCTCTGAAAGCAGTTTTTCAGGAAAATAAATTTATCTAATCCATTATGATCACTCTTTCCAGTATTGATGGGGGCTTCCTGTTTTGCTCAAAGTTTTATGGAATGGTAAAATCTTGATTATGTCATTATTTTTTTTTGAATTTCATGAGCTATCCACTTTAGTTGTTGCTATTTTTGAAAGTCCTTAAAAGATGTGTTTTTTTTTTTTAATTGGAAAAAGGTGTGTTTGATTCTGTAGTGTTGGGATGCTTTATTCATTCAATTTTTAATTCTTGATTTGGGGAAGTAGTTGCAAACAGCTGAGACTTTAGGTATTTCTGAATGGGTTAGGAAGCATGTGTAACATACATATGAAAGTCTTGATCTGACAAAGCTCATTAAGAACATGAATTTTGAGGTTAATAAACAAAGAATTTTTTTTAATGATCTATGCCACTATTTGAACTTTGTCAGTTGCCTTCATTGTCTACATGTTTAACCACAAAAACATTTTGCTCCTAATGGCCAATCCCATTAGAAAAAGATGTTGGTACTATAAAAGTTGCTGGTGAAACTTCCTGGCAAAATCTTACAGATAGTAGTTTAGTAAAATAATACATAACATCAAAGTGAATATAAAGCATTGGTGTGTAACTAAATTCATTCATGCAGAAAAAAAGTGTACCCACTGACATTCATTAGGACTTATTGAACATTTACAGACACATGTAACATAAAATGTGGACACAGGTGGTCAGTGATGATTTTCAGCAGTGCAGACCGGAAACAGTGTGGCAAGGTATGTTCTGGTCAGCCCTGTAAAACCGCCAACCATAAAATGAAGTGTGACTTAAAAAAACAGTAAGAGGAAACAATGTGGAGGACTATATATTTTGTAGCTGAAAACTTGTTCCATTCAGTGGTATCATTGTGCTCACATTATCTTATAATAATATGATACAATATTTTTGGAGCATACCTTGTAGAAATTTAAAAGCATAAGTTAGATGGAAACCTGCTTTTGCACATTATTCACTCGACCCAACAGCTTTAAGTTTCTTTATTCAATTCAATGGAATACTTTCTTAATAAGAATATCTTTAAGTGGGGATGAAAAAAACACCACAATAGAATCCTTTTCATACAGAATATCAGATTCTTTCAAATTAGGTCCAATCCAGCCCTGAAGTGGAACATACAATTCATTACTAAAGATGCTGGAAAAATGATCAGCTTATTTTTTTCACTTTGAAAAGTACCTGACTCCTGCCAGGCTTTATCTTTACAAGCATCAAATGAAACCTAAAATGGAGTATTGCTGTCATATCTGAGCTGAAGTTTTCCCTTATACAATTCAAAAAAATTTGAATGACCCCAGCCACTGTTTTTTTAAATAATTTTCACATATTGCATGGTAAAAAGATAGAAGGTTTTGATTCACATTTATCAAGTTCAGAATTTTAACTTAAGATTTATTAAATCTAAAGTTGGATCGAACAGTTTTAATTTCCTGTTATTTAATTCAATGTAACAGTTTAACAAAATCTTTAAAATTGTGGCACAGTAAAACTTAACAGAAACTTTACATTAGAGCTTGAAAATATTTATGTGGCCTTGTGCACAATGCTTTACTTTTCACCAGTACATCCCTCTTTCACATAGATGCATTATCACAAACCTGTGAGTCCTCTATTTCAACTTCCATGGCAATTGTTTAGATGAGCACTATTTTTTTTAGTTCGATCGGCTTAGACATGTACAGCCAAAACCTACCTTGCCATGTCCATAGAGCTGAATCAGCTTTATTCCCTATTGTTGTGGACTTGTTAGGGCCAGAGGAATAGAGTTAAACAAATATATTAACATAAGCAGTAATACAAACATATACAAGCAAGAATGTTCAGTCCAACTGTCAGAAACTGCTGGAAACTTCCCTCATCAAAAGGCAGTACCTGCTCCTTTTTATATTTACAAAAATCCAGGCATGTGTGAGTAAATTACCATAACACCTATGTATTCCTTTGTTAAGAAGTGTGTTCCAGTTAAAAAGCTTCATCCCAAGAATTGCTGCATGGATCAGGCATTTGTGTGGGTGCTTTCCCTATCACTACTATCTTAACCTCTTAAAATTTTGGGTCAATCATCATCTGCCACATCCTCATAATATTCACTTACTACTTCCTCCTCTTCATATCTCTAATCTCATCCAGTAACTTTTTACTTGGAGTTCAGGTGGCTTTCAAGATTTAACCTTTTTATTTGGGGTGGCGCTTGGGATTACAAACCTTTACATGTAGTTGGGTGTGGCACTTAGGCTTTGTATTGGGTGAACTAGAGTATTAAAAAAAAAAGGTGAGGGGAGTCATTTTCTTTGGAAAGTAGATGTTGGAGACCTCTCCCCACTCTATTCTCTGTATTATTTGGAATAGGATGAGTACTTGTTATACCTGTTGCTAAGAAAATGGATTACACCAATTTCTTTAGCTGTTATTCTTTTTACTATTCAAACAAAGCTGTTAGCTTCATTCTCACAGAATACACTTGATGAAGGTTGAAGAACATATCAGCCAAAATTCTGTGTTAAGGACAGTATATATAGAAAAAGAAATTCAATTGCACAAACAACATTGTGATGAGTTACTGACATGCCCAAAGTTGGGGAAAATACAAATGATCTTTCAGTGTCTTTATAGAACTAATCAAGATTATAATTATGACATGCATTCAATGAAATATTTGGTCTTTTGATACTGACAAACTGTCAATAAATGCCAGATTTCTTAAGGATTCACTTGGTATCAGTTCTTTTTGGAATCACTCAAAAGGCAATATTCTCTCTTCTAAGAAGAAAATTTGCAGTTGTTTTTCATTATTTGCTTTTTTGCTGCTAAGGGAATATGTTTATCAGATTTTCTATCATGTTCTAAGTTACTGCATCAGTAATGCTGTGTTTGCTGTCGCATGGAAATTGTGGAAAAAAATCCCTCTTCAAATCATTTATGTTAAAGAGAAAAAATGCAAAAGGAATAAAACAGATAATTCACTTTACTGACATGAACAAAAATAAAATACTTCAGGCTGAGTAGCAAGGAAATTATATATATATATATATATATATATATATATATATATGATTTGAGTCTTTGTTGAAGAAAAAATTTCTTATAAATATCTATGTAATTCAGCTTCTTACTAAAGTCAGAAATCAAATTATATTTTTAAATTTTAATGTATTATAATAAATTTTACCACTTTTTTCCATCTTTCAATAGATAAAATTGTTCCAGCAAGTTTTTTGTGAACTGCTATGGTTAGTAAGGGTTAAACTTAGAATACCATCACTCTATGCATAAATGTTGATCAGTCAATGTTAAGGGTGGTAATATTTGCTGTTTCCTTATAAGGCAACATTCAGCATTTATTAACCAATCAGCCAGTGCTATGTTTGGATGAAGTTTACAAAACCTCTATTAAAACAATTTTTCAGAAAAATAAGTTATTCAAGTCTCAACTGTTATTGATATTTCCAGTATTAAGAAATGATTACTTCCTAACATTTTCATTCAAAGTAGTGTGGAATGATAACATTTTGATCATTATTTTCTCTTTGAGCAACATGTGCAATCCATTTTGATTGCTGCTGTTGATGAAAGTCATCAAGAGCTGTGGTTTCTGTTATTTGATACAGTTCTTTGTGACTGACTTTGTAGCATCAATCCATAATGTTTGAAGAAGTATTGTCAACTCTAAGACTTAAAGTCTTCATTTATTCAAAACCATTTATAACTATTGAGTTTACAAAGTGGCTGCATACAGCTGAGAGTTTAGTTTGGTACCATGCATAACAACCATATAAAAGTCTTGATCTAACGAGGTTATTTAAGAACTCTACTCAAATATTTTATGTTAATATTTCAGTTTTGTAGCAATGATGTCTGACAGCCAAGGTAAAGCTACAAGTAAATCAACTGGCGTGAAAACATTGAAGTATCTGTACACATGAAGTAACAGGGATATGCAGTATTTCTTGCAGTAGCAAGAACAGCGTTCATATTATGTTCATGTGATATTCCAACAGATATGACTAGGATCATAAAACCATCTAAAAACAGAGCTGCAGTGCATAATAAGATTTTTCCAAGCCAAAAGCTAAAATCAAACCTTGCATCCCAAGGCAATTGACCCAAGAACAGGAGTTCCAGCACACTAGCATTTCTTTTCTAGTTTTAGAATGATGTCGGGGAGTTGATGGAGACATTCTGGAGTAAATGGTTTTGAGTAATGAGTTCTGGATGCATCTTATCCTGGAGACAAAATTCTGTAGTGAGTGAAGAAACTGATAGCAAATGTATTCTGGTATACAAAAGTTGTTGTTCTCCTCAACTTTATACCAGTCAGACACCATAAAAGAAAATTGTTCATTGTAAGTAATATGGATCTTTGTGTAAGGTAATCATTCTGCTGCATGACTAATAGCAACAAAGTAACTCTAGTGATATGGTTGATATTTTACTCCTTTTATTGGTCATACTTGTAAATCCTTCTTGGTTATCGACTTGTCCAGTTGTGCATTAAATATGGCATGCTTGCCTACTTATTATTTTTCTTTACAATGTCTAAAGAACAGACAGTTTTTAACACCAAAATTTGATGGTGCATTGGAGTAGATAAAGATGTCTTCCAAAAGCTAAGAAAGGTATTAAAAAACAGAAAAAAATATCAAAAACAAAGGAAAAGGTACTCAACTGCTATAAAATAACAGTCCTCTAATATGTCAGTGAGTGCTGAACAATTTCCTTACAGATAAAAAAAGACCCAAGGCAACAAATACGGTTCTACAGAAGGATACTGAGAATATGAAAGACTGACATTAATAACAAAATTTTAAGGAAAATAGAGGCAAAATGGACACTTGTACTGTTCTCATGTCCTGGGACAAATGCATCAGTCTTGTTAAGGACATCATGAAAAAGTAGCCTAACAGTACTGGTATCATACATACAATATTTTATTTGTTAAAACATGATTTATATGGGAAAGACGTTAGAATAACTTATAGCATTTACTGGAAACAATCCACCAGATGAAAAGTAGATTTGACCAAGTACAAGAATAGAAAGAGTAGTAAGTGAATTGGATTTATTTAACTTATACCGACAGATGATCTAAAGAGAACTAGATTGATTTATTTAATTTTTATGTCTAACCAAAGTTTTTCAGGTTATTTCAAACCAGAAAATATTTTTAGGTTGTAAAAACCTTTTGAAGATAATGATTAACTGATACAAATCCTATTATTTTATCCATAACTGGCAGGGAGAAGAGGCAGATTCATACACTCCCCAAGGGTATTTGCATGTAAGTGAATATAAAGAACCTAACAGGAATAGAAACTCTGCTCTCCAACTTAGAAATCTGATCTTCTACCCATTGCATCACCTGCATGTCCAAGCTTACAGCCCCTGATATTCCCAAGCAGTCAACAATCTAACTACTCATTTGACTTGATGCTGCTGTATGCCTAAGAGTACCTACCTGTAAAAATTCCTTCAATCATCTTGATTAAAGCTATCTGTATTTTAGACCATAGTAAGCATTCTCTTTTTGGGAACGTAATGAGGAAAGAGGGCTTGGAAAATTTGATACTCATAGGACAATTTGAAAGCATGAGAAATAGTGAGGAAAACAATGCATAATCTATCTAGCGAGCTTGAGTAAATGGATGGCAGAACAAATTTTTGAAGTGATAACAAAAGATAGTATCTATTAAGAGCTAAAAAGGACAAGAAATTGTGGAAAGCAATGATCACCAGTGTCCTGAAGGAACATGGCATATACCAGAAGACACCATTCTCTTGGCTCATATTTCATGGAAAATCATCTGTTCATTTTTTGTAAAAATGCATCTTTTTCATTCAATAGTTGAGTTTTCACTCTTGGATCAGAGCCTATAAGTACTAACTGAAATGAATATGAATAATCAATACTCTATATAGTTTTGGAAATGTTCTAACAGTTTACCAGTCATAACAATATGGCCTTTCTCAAATCTGTCTTCTTCTGTAGGTTTTCCAATCACTACAATCTTGTTCTCTTCAAGTCTAGGGCTAACATCATTCCTGCATAGACCAATGAAGTTCACTTCTTGACCTTTCTTACACTCATACAACACCACACAGTAATCCTCTACCTTGAGTAGCTCTTGTGCCTTGTAGTGGGTGAACATTTTCTTTATACTAATGAAACCATCAAGGCTAACTGAAATATTTCTGACCATGACATGCAATGTTATGAGACAGTAACTGTAATTCTTTCTAAATAATGTAGACTCAACAGTAAATAAAATGAACAGATTTGTGTACAGATATGTAAAGAAATTTGTCTCTCTCAATAGTTACATGTGTGTGCACATATTTATTTTGGGTTGATGCACAAGCATACTTATTAAAAAAAACCTGTACTTTCAAATATATAAATAACATGCACAAATACATAAATTTAAACTTCACACAAAGCAACAATCACATTTTTCACTGAGAATCAATATGTCTGTTATTTTTTAAAATTTTCTAAGGGTATATTTATTTACAACATTGATTAAAGTAGACTGTTTTTTTATCTTTTTGTAAAATTTTTATGAATCCGATATTTTTGAAGTTGATTACTTTTCAAAATAAATCTGTTACCACGATAATTTGACGCCAAATACTGGAGAGAAACACTTAAGTACATCTTTAGTGATTCACAAAATGAAAAATCTATGTGCCATGTTCCATCATGACGTTGGCAATCACAGCACCCTACAACATCCTATTCTTCAGAGCTCTTAGCAATATTTATCTTTTTGTTATCCCTCCCACTCCCTGTTCTGCCATCCATTTACACAAGCACATTAAGTTACTCACTGCTTACCTATATCCCTTCTGTATTTGATATATCCCTTCTGTATTTGATATATCCCTGAGAATGTTAAAGTCTCCAAACCCTCTTTCTTCATTATGTGACCTAAAAAAAAATCAACTGTCTCTTCCTAATTTTATGCACAATGGTTCTTTTACTTTGTTTTGCATTAAATTTCCTTGTTTACATGCTTTGTTCATGGTATTCTTAGCATCCCTCTGTAAAAAAAAAATATCACTGTTCTGCTACCTGAATTGTCAGAAACATCAGGAACCTCCTGAAATATGGTCAATAAGCCATAAAAACAAATCACCCAACATCTTATTCCTTGAGAAAATTGACCAATATTCACAGCTGTATAGGAAATTTATATTTGATCTATTAACATAATTTGGACTGTTGTCCTCATTTTCATTGCCCACTTCAAGAAATTTTGGCCATTGTATTCTCTGACCTTCTTCAGGTGATATACATTGTAATTTTGAATCAAACCCTTTATTTATCCTTGTGCCTAGATACCCTGCCTTTTTTTAATATTTCAGTTTCAGCAAATTCCCTTTAGTAACTCAATTCTTCAAGTTTTGTTCCCTCTTGCGTAAATTTAACTCACAACTCTTTGGGTAAATTCACTTTTTAGATTACTCAACTAACACTTATATCCACCGGGCCAAATAAATGAAAGAAAAAAAGAAGTGTTTAACAGTTGTTTCAATGAAATGGAAAAAGTTGTCAATTTCAAATGTGTTCATTTGTACCCACTTCTAAAAATAACAAGCATCATTCATATTTATGATTGTTAGTTTGTAAAAGTTGAGCTCAAATATTTATTGATATGATAGGGGAATTTCTACAGATATTATTATTACTGTCATAGAATTTACCATGAGCTTATTCAATCATTAACCTAAGAATTAAGATTAATCAGAAAATTCAAATTGGAAAACTGTAACATTTTCATGTGTCTTTCTAGCATGTCTAATTATAGTATGTATAATATTTATATAGGATGCAGTAGAAATACCTCTCACATAATGCTAAGACATTAGTGGCAATGGTGTCTTCATCTAGCTAATGTTTTACCATTATGTGGGATTATGTGTGCATCGTATTTCTGTGCATCCTGTATGAGTGCATGAATGCAAGTAAATATTTTATTCCAATAGCTAGTTTAATATATCCATAATCTGCACAAATACATGAATGAAATGCTTATCAGTACACAAAAATATTTTTGTGCAAGATTACAATCCCTATAAAAATTAAACTTGTAGGTAATCTTTAATTCATAAAACATATGAGCAACTTGGTTAATATTTCTGTATTCATATACATCATTTTCCGCCAGTAGTGAACTGATGCAATTTTCTTAGTCTAGAAAAGCATACCAAATAAGAATAAGAAAACTAGCAGAATGAAATGGATCAATGGCTACAGAAAATAAATTCATAGAGATGCAAAGCATATACAAAGAATAAACAAATAAGGGATAAAAGATGAAATCAGAAACATGACATTAAGGTTGCAAATCAGTATTCACAGAGTCAGAAATCTAGGAAGTCATTAAAATTTTCTGATGAATAGCTTGAATCACTCATTTAAATTTTCAGCTCTTGCATTGGTAAAAAAAATAAAGAGGAGAAAAAAAATTTCAATAATTTATAGATATTAATTTAAAGAAATATATTTATGCTAGCAATTTCAGTATATATTAAATATATACATTTACATGTATGTAAAAAAAAGTTCAAAATATGGGTATCTATTTTATATCAATAACTTTGTGTGAAAATGTGTAAGTATTCATTTCAAATCAAAACCATAAAAGTGTCTTTATCTCTTTGTGCGATACCACATTCATATTAATGTTCTATCATTTATCAACTTTCCCTCTAAAAAATGATTCACAATTGCTTAGTTTTGATAATTGGACAGACATGACCAATTCATAAAAAATATCCCAATTTATCATGTTGAGGATTTTGCTTTCAAAACAAAAAACAAGTCAGTTCCTTACAAATGTCAATAAATTTGAGATGTCACTTCTTCACTGAAATTTATGAAAAAAAAGAAATAAAATAATATACAAAAAAGAAATAAAGAAAGAAAATGCCAACTATGTGGAAAACCGAGAAAATTTATCTCCCCCACCCTCATCACTTGGCAAAACCATACAAAATGATTATTGTCTATAAAGTGGCTTCATAGAAATATAACTAAAGAGAATGTATATACAATCGTGGGGTTACAAAGTTAAATGCCAACTGTGACACTAAAACTCACATCTGCGAAACCAAACTGAATATCAAGGTAATTAATACCTTAACTACATCAATCTAAGTGTACTACTAAATTGGTAATGAGATCTCATTGTTTTACTGTTGAAATAGATGTAACTATAAATTCTATTATAAAAATTTCTTTTCTTGCACTTTTCACCTGTTGAACTCTTCAGATTTCTAGCTCCTGTGGCACCTACAATCTTCAAAAATTTAAATGCAACATCTGCTGTCTTCCTGAAATTTGTTCTTTTATTGTCCTTTCTCGCTAAAGTCTTCACATTCACTTCCACTGATTAGTGGCATTATTGCCTTGCTTGAGGGGCAAAAAGATTAAAAGAAGAAAAATTACTTAAAGCCACAGGATATAAATCCATTTATAAGCATACATCAAGAAATAAATGTTGCATGAAAAATTAGGATATTTTGTTGTTTTTTTTAACATCTGCATGTAACATGTAAAATGTCAGGTTTTTTTTCTCAGTTTCATAGAGTTTAATGTCCCATGTGTAATTTTTTTGTTTTTTTTATATAAACTTTCAGTTTTTTTTTATATAAACTTTCAGATAGGGTGTAATCACATTCTAAATATTTTATTGATTTCTGAGATTATTTCAGCATAGGTAAAAGATGCAATATAAATGCGTAAAAACAAAAGAGAAAAAAGAACAAAGTGTTCAGATTCAGGTTGATATGGCATCAGAATTGATATTATATTTTTGCTTCTTAACAATAAATCTAGTCTTTGATGATTTCAAGAAAGAGCTAAAAAAAAAAGTAAAATATCTTTCTCAAGTAAAAATATCCACATATTCTGAGAGAAATACTGCAGTGTATATACAAAAACATTAATCTACATTCACATGTAGGTGTGTGTGTGTGTGTGTGTATAGACACACACCTACAGGGCAAAAAATCCTTGGATATACAAAAACACAAGGAATTACATAGATTATATATTTATTGGGAAAGTAATTCTATTCAGTTACAAGCCTCATCACCTAGGGGAAAATAAGTAATTATTGTTATATATCAGATTGTTAAAAATTAAAACATTCCTAGCAATATAAACAATTGACTCATACGTCTCCAAAAAGTGACATGACGAGTGATGAATTTGATTTAAGCTTTTTCTTTATTTTCTTATATACAATGTCTGATTTTCTTATGTAAATCAATATTTTCACAATAAATCTGCAATTAAACAACCAATGTTGGTAACATTTTCATAATCTCTCTCTCTCTCTCTCTATATATATATATATATATATATATATGTATATGAATATCAAATATCACAGTGCTGATGATAAAATAGTGCTTGATATATAATAATTAATAATAATTGTTTTCCTAATGCATAGAACAAGAGAGTTGTGTTTCCAGAGAAGGAAATATATATAACTAAAATAACTAAAATAGGTAGGTTTTCCTGGCTCTTTAGGATTTATTTTAGTTATTCCTGCTCTACTTAGCGTATTGAGCACTCTACATTTTAGTTTTTCTATTTGCTTGTTTTTTTTTTCTTTGGACTAAAGACTTGAGGCACTGGTTGATTTATTTCACTCTGTTTGGATGTTTTTAGTTCTTTCCTTTTTTATTTCCAATTTTTTCTTAGCTACCAATTTGTTTTGACATATCTACAAGTTGAGCTATCTGAGGTTTTTTACCAAATGAGTATTGCTATTAGTACATATATATATATATATATATATATATATACACACACACACACACACACACACACACAAGGTCTGTCTGAAAAGTAACAAGACTTTCCTGTACTTCGATGGGAGAGACATCAGTCACAGGGAAGATGATCAATCAGTAAGTCTGAAAAGATCCTACAGTGCTTGCTTTGCTTACTGCACAAGAAAAGAAAAGAGTTGTGGCAGGACAAATCGTGATAGTTTCACCATGACAATGCTCCTGCTCTCAACACCCTGAACATCCAGCAGTTCCTGGCCAAGAAGAACTTTGCCATACTGGAACAACCTCCATATTCACCTGATCATACTCTGTGTGACTTTTTCTTTTACCCCAAGCTCAAGGGGAGCACTTTTGAAGGCATGGAGACCATCAAGAGGGCCATAACCACAAAGGGGATTAGCATCCAAGAAGAAACCTTCCAACAGAGCATAGAAGTGTGGCAGAGAAGAATGAAAAATGCATTAGATGCAAGGAGGGTTACTATGAAGGGAAAACCATGTAGTTTGTTGTTTGGAATTGAAATTAATTGTTTTAAACACCAGTTCCATTACTTTTCAGATAGACCTCATATATATATATATATATATATATATATATATATAGTATGGTAATGGTAATGGTATTACTAGCCATTTTCTTACATTTGACATTTGTTGACCAAGCAGCCAGCGTGGTTGTCAGTGGAAATTAATAAAAGCTTGAAACAATTTTTTAAAAAAATAGGTTCTCAAGTACTGCTCTTTCCAGTATTAATGGGAGCTTCCTTTCTAATACAACATGCAAGCCATTTATCCTATAGTAAATAAATATATATAATAATGTAGTTTAAATTTCAGATACATAGAAGAAAGTAAAATTAATGGCAAGACAACAAGAAAAAACTCACCTTAAGAATGTCACAAACAGAAAATCAAAAAGATACTAAGAAAGAAAATCTTTGAAGAAGCTTTTGCTGGAAATGTAAGGAGACAAAGAATTTAGAATATAAATATATATATATATATATATATATATATATATATATATATATATATATAGTGTATTTATCCAACAATCCTTCATTTATGCATAAAAGCGACAGACAAGGTACTACGATTAAGCTTTTTATTTAGTGTTCGGATAAGTGTTTTCTTTTTTGGAAACAGAGTGTGTAGAAACTTCCCAAATGTTCTATAATTCCAAGCACTTTTGGCTATACTTTTAGCCATTTTCAAGGATGATTTTATTCATTCAGTTTTTAACTGTGAGTGTGCATTGTGTGTATGTTTTTAGTGTTATAGAGATTGTTTTATTTCACAAACACATTTAGCACATTGTGGCCATGTTTGTAGTTAATAACACTTAATAATATTAACTACAAACACAACCACAATGTGCTAACTGTTTTTGGAAAATAAGACATTTCTATAACACTAAAAACATACACACAATGCACACTCAATTAAACTCAATAAATAAAATCATCCTTGATAATGGCTAAAAGTATAACTGAAAGTGGCCAGAATGAAAGAACATTTGGACAGTTTCTATACACTGTGTGTCCAAAAAGTAAACAGTTGTTCCAAAACAAAAATTAAAAATTATGCAAATATAAAAATGACATCTCATTTTAACAGATATATTTACCAAAAGTATATTGAAATACTAAAGAGTAAATTTATTCCATAAAATCCCTTTTGCCTCCAACCATGCGCTCCTGATAACTTCAGAATCTCCTGCAGTCTCCTCAATGGTCTCCTTGTTTAAGTTGGTGAATGCTGCCATAATCTTTGCCTTTAGTTCATCTTTGGTGTTAGAGGGAGATTTTTGTTCTCTTGCTCAATTGCACCTCCACATAATAATCAAGGGGGTTGCAATCTGGGAAGTTACGTGGCCAGATTTAGGGAGTGATGGTGTTTGCAGAAATTGTCTGACAGCCATGATTCTCCTGCTTGTGTGGCATAGTGCAGAGTATTGTTGCCAGACATAAGGTCTTCCAGCAGCCACACTTTTGACCCTGGGCAGCACTACCTCCTCAAGTCTGTGGAAAGATGAATGGATGCACTGGTGATCACGCCAGACACCTTCTTAATTACCATTAGACTCATCCACCTATTTCTGAATCCTCTGTATTTTTCATAGATTGACGCCCAAACACTCTGAAATGTTTTTATTATATGAATGCCAACTAGTACAGCATGCTATTTCTAAATTTCTAGTGGAGTGAATTGCATCATAGTGTCTGTTTCTCACGGACAGTGGCCAACTGACCTTAATATACTGTGCAGTTGGTAAAATGAAAAACAAACACCACACATGGAAATATAAAATGGCAACAATTTAAATGACGAACCATATATATATATATATATATATATATATATGAGAGAGGATTTCACATTAATTAATCTTATACTTGTATGGCCTGTATATTTTGGAAAATATTTATAAATAAAATGTATTTTACTTTGTATAGTATTATATCAACAAAACAAATTATCAATATTTTTAATATGCAAAATATTCTCAGCTGAAATCATGCAATATACTGCTCATATCAATATAAACATATTCTGATAACTGTACCAGTATTGATTGATAAATACTAGTTTTATGGTGAAAATATTGACTTGCATAATAAATTCTGATTCAGTGTATATATCCCTGTACCAAATGAACTTCAACAATTGAAAATTCATGTTGTCATCGTGCAAGCATGACTTTTTCACAATGGAAGGAACTAGCTCCCTACTGGTTGTCATGTTCAGTGGAAAACAATTTGTTTTCTGCACCCATCCTGCTATTTTTATGTGATGGTATACTTGAAAACCAAAGTAAAATGTTTATAAAACTTGACACCATTCAACAATATGAAACCACTGACTACCTTATCAAACATTAGAATGACTTCTTTTTAAAAATTCTACTTAGTTAGATATGTTCTGTTCAGCTTGAAACAAGACTATATTTTTTTTCAGATATTTAAAATCTTTATTTTCATAACTAGATTCTCGTTTCATGTGCTGATCCTATTCAAGATTTTAAAAAAATTAAAACAAAAATTCGCAGATTCACTTTCATCATAAAAGAAGTTCAAAGATAAATTCCTAGCAAGGAAATTAGCATAAAGAAAAAAAACATCTCTGCACATAGATACATTATCATTAAATCAATAAAAACATATAAAAAAAAGAAATAACTATTATTAAAATAGATTTACAAGTTAACCTGTATCTTCAATATCTTTAAAAAATAACAATAAAAAACATAATTCATGTCATATTTTACAGACTTTTTCATTTAATTCAAATTTAAAATCTAAAAAGTACTTGCATGTTATATGTGAGTATTAGCCGATTTTTCTGTCAAGCAAGTAAGCATCAAACAAGTACATGTCATGCTACCACAACAGAAATATTGCTGTGGTAATGCTTAACAAGATATATTTTGGACCTCACTGGGTGCCCTTATACAGGGTGATCCAAAAAAATGGGAATTTTTAAAGTGTGTATTGCCAGACATGAGCAAGTGGCAACACTGTGGGACAGTGACCTTGAGCAAGTAAACATTTCGCCATTTAGAATTCAAGATGAAATTCACAGTATCCCAGCTGAGATGTTGCAGCAGTCAATGAGGAATCTCAACAGTAGATTTCAAGAATGCATTCGTACAGGAGGATGCCATCTACAGGACGTAATTTTTAAAAAATGAAAATTCCATCATTGTTTCTTAAATGGCATGTTTTACAGTTTCAATTACTATGAATAAAATATTTTTCTTCTATCACTCTTGGTTTTATTGGATTGTTAAAAAGTTCCCGTTTTTTGTGGGTCACCCCGTACTTGTGGCCTTCTGCCAGATTAAGCCAATCCATAAATATAGTAAATATTCCAAAGTTACTTTCTTCTCAACTGGTTGCCAACCAAGGCTAAGGAACAACAAAGTCACCTCCGTAACAACAGGTACAAGTATTTCTGTACATCTGTTTCTCATTCTTACATTATGATTAGGAAAACTGCATTTATTTTCCTGACATCATGACTAGACTTATATTGTTCTTACTCTATTTCCGGTCTAATTCTACTCAGAGATTGCTTCATTAGAATCCTAATTATTAGTTTAGTTACGCATCTCATCAAACTGATTGATGAACTTTGCCTTCATTTGTATTTGTTTTTTTTGGCAATGCTGCTTGTATTTAGCAAGCTGTATTCACAGATCATTTCAATGCACAAATCTAAGATTAAAATGAAATTATTAATTTGATGAGTAAAATGACTTATTTTTATTGGTTACCAAATAAAACTATGACTCATAATGTATTAATCCAATATAATTGGTTCACCTAAACAGATTCCATAAAATCAAAGGATTCTGTTTCCTAGAAAAATTCAGTCTGTTGTGAACTGGGGCAAAGGATGGCTTGTTAATTTTAATGCCTCCAAAACTACCCTGTAACCCCTTTCTACCTTTCATCAGCATGGCTGACACTGACATCCAAGACTCATTGTACCTCCTTAGGCCAATGTTCTCAGCTGACAGGAAGTAGAGACTATATTGAATCCATTGCTGGGTCAGCTGTTAAGAAAGTTGTTGTTCTAGACAATTTTTCTCTCCTGTATCCGTTTTACATATCTATAAATCTACCATTCGTCCATGCTTAGAATATTGCTGCCACATATGGTTTGGTTCTCCTGTCATATATCTAGAGATTCTTGATAAAATCTAAAGAAGAATCAGCAATATTATTGGTCCTGGTCTGGTTTCTCAGCTTCAGTCACTTTCCCAACACCTTAAAGTTCCCTCCCCCTGCCTTTTCTATAACTACTTCCAAAGGGCAACTGTTTGGTTCAGCTCTTCATTGGGATACCTAGACTTTATGAAGTGCAGTATTAGACTTGCAACAAGATTTCACTAATATACAGGAGAGTCGGCCAGATATAATTGTAAATTCTATACTCACAGTTTCTTTTCTTGCACTTTTTACTGGTGGAACTCTCTTTTGGATCCATGCTTTTCATACAATTTTAACCTTCAAAAATTTAAATTCAATGCCAATTGCTTTTAAATTCCTCCTGATTACTTTTCTTTTGTTCTTAGTAAAGTTTCAGTTTTCTAATTCTCCCACACCCAGTAACCCTTTGTGTCATAGTGACTTTACTGTCTTGCTTGGGGTGAAATCAATCATACAAATGAAGAACATTTATGAGACCTTACACTAAGGTCTTCATTCATAAAAATCTGTATACTGCAAAAAATAAACATAAATAATCAATATCACTTACATATAACACAAAGTAAACAAAAACATAATCAGTGAGGGTAGTTTCACAATGACATCATATAGACATTATTAAATCCTTGTCATAGTGTAACGGCCCGCAAGCTTGAATAGTGAGAAAAATGACGACTGAGTAATGAGTTCAATCCTCACTGGGTACCCCATATTTCACCACTGCACTACGTCTAAATTACACTTAGAAAATTATCATATAGACATCGCTAAATAAATTTCCTGTGATTATTATAATTTTAACTAATATAACAAGTATGCAATGGTTGAACTGTTAGAATTAAAGAATGGAGCTTTTTGTGAATCCTTTCATTATGTTAACCTTATTTTACATACAGTATAAAGTAGGTCATTTTTTATTTCAGTGTAATTGTTATACTAATATTGGATAAGCCAAATACATATTAAGGTTTGATATTTTAGCAACAGTTGTCTAAATCTGCATAAACATTGGTAAGATGAGATGCAATGACATAGGTTAGCATAGAGAAGCCATGTTTCTATCACCGGAGAATTCAAACGTCAGTTATTTCATGTAAGCAGGGCACCAGAATATATAAGAGTATGTGCTAAATCAGATGTTAAAAGTGGGGGTTAAATCAGATATTAAGTGTTATAGATTCCTGACTGTATTTTTTTTTTATCTCATTAAATTTTTTTTTATATATAATCATATTCTACGCATATTTTGTTTTGATTTTAAATATGCCATTTTCTTTTTGCTTTCACTTGACCTGATAAATTTTTATTCACAAAATACCTCAGCTATTTTTTGAAAATAGGTGGGAAATACTTCATGTATTTTTTGCAAATAGGTGGGAAATACCTCATG
The DNA here is from genome assembly GCA_903632075.3 of Acanthosepion pharaonis. Taxonomy (NCBI): domain Eukaryota; kingdom Metazoa; phylum Mollusca; class Cephalopoda; order Sepiida; family Sepiidae; genus Acanthosepion; species Acanthosepion pharaonis. The sequence continues at coordinate 3,259,309 of CAHIKZ030001890.1, forward strand.
TATTTTTTGCAAATAGGTGGGAAATACCTCATGCATTTTTTGAAAATTAATGTAATGGAATAACCTGTCACTCCCATGAGTGACTACACTATAGGTAGTAACTTCCTATAAGTATCTGTAAGTCAACGGACTATAGAGTTTGGCTGAAATCTTTTCAGTTATGCTGGTCTAATTCTCTGCCTCTGAGCAGAGAGGAACCTAGACGAGGCTATGCTGAAGGGCAGAGTCTCATTCGGGGATGGTAGACCAACCCAATCCTGTTTATGCGGGGTCTATGAGGATATTTGGCCAAGCCTATGGGCTCGGGAACCCCAAATTAAATACGGCCTTGTGCCACATGTGACTGCGTGGGGCAGTTGCTAGATACTCTAGCTGGGATCTCTGGAATACTACTCAGACTTTCATGAGAACTAGTGACTTTTCTTTAGTAGCAATCACTAGTGGATTGACTTGCGATGACCTTGTGCATAACTGTTTATTGTACTGGTTTAACAATAAATCTTTACTTATTTTAATCACCATGGTTTTCAAGTATATATCCCTGTTACTTCAGAATTTAACAAAAATATTATGTTATATTTTCCTCATGCCCCTCACAAGATATTATCTAAGTGAAAACTCAATGTCTGCAGATGGATATCGACATATTGCCAAGTTCATCAAAAGATTTCATATCGTCTCATAACTGCTGAAATCAGCACATTAATGATAGCTGCTGAAAACTGGAAAAAAATTTTAAAATTACAGAATTTAAAAATTTTTTCATGCATTCATTGCTGGATATTGTTTAAGAAAATTTGGGAAAGTAAATATGAAAGAGAATCATAGGAAGTATACAAGAGAAGAATAGACATCCAAAGTAAACAATAATCACCACGAGCACAAAAAAAAAAAAATGAAGTGACATAATCAATAAAATTAATATCTGCATCATAATGATGGTGACTAACAGATTCTTTCTGAAATTTTAGATGCTATAATTTTTTTGCTACACATGCTAGCATGTTGAAATCATCACAGGATTTAATATCGTTGACATAATCGCTAACATTTTTTTTATCTATATTTAGAAAACTACGTTTCATTCAATTTCCCAAACCAATCAATGAAATTTGAATAAGCTGATTTGTTTGGAAAAGTACACTGACAAGAACCCTATTTCACTTTTTTATGGACCCTAGTAAAACCAACTGTATTTTGTGCCCCTTACCTGTTTGCACTTCCCCTCAAAATCTGGTTTTCTTTGTTAATGCATGGCTATCTTAGTGAGTGTAACAGACAGAGTAATGGAAATCACAGAATTTTATATATACACTGTAAAAGGTCCAACAGCCACACAAAGTAGAGGGTTAAAGAGTAAGAGAAACAGTTTATGCAGATATGTGGAGAAAATAACAGTTGACTCTTGACTTGAACAGGTTAAGATTGTAGTGATTGGTGAAGCATCCTCTTGGAAGTTGGTTCCACAAAACAGTGGTTCATGTGAAGAAGCTGCTCAAGTGAAACTTACATCTTACTAGGGGGAATATGAAGATGATGAGGTTGTTTTGCGACAATGTGTGTGGCATGGTGGGTCTGAGCTGTGAAGGTTAGAACTGCTGGAACAACGGAATGAAGTTCATCTGAACATTTTCCATGGAAATAGCTTTAAAGCAGCAAGAAACTTATGATGAGAAATGGAGTGAAAAATTATTGTTCACCAACAAAGACACAGAAACTCCCTTGAACTCTATCAAGACTAAAAAGCTCCTGCCCATACATGGCAGCAGTACTCTATCAGTGATTATTATTTCATATATATATATATATATATATATATATATATATATATATATATATATATATATATGTGTGTGTGTGTGTGTGTGTGTGTGTGTGTGTGTGTGTGTTTATATATATATATATATATATATATATATTGCACCCCAGGGAATTGTCTGCAGAAAAATTATGATTATTTAATCAGAAACGGAAACACTGCCATTAACACTCATCAGCAATTTAAAAGAATATTAATATTGTGTCAAAAGAAGAAATAAACGAATTTATGGCCATAAAACTAGACTTATTTTTGAAGAGTTCTCTTCCATATCTCTGTCAAAGACTATTTAAAAAATGTGTTCACTGTTGTAGAAATAGGTAATTACTGCTATTTTACAATTGATTCCCAAATGTACATGAAAGCAGTCATTAAGAAAAATGAAATAAAAAGAAAAACATTTATTTTAAGAAAAACTACAAATGTGTCACTAGGCCAACAATGGAGATTGGAGGGACTGGTTATCACTGTCATATATTAAACTTCTAAGTCTCAATCACTGACTCAATTACATAAATATTTTTCCTCATGCCAATACTTCACATTTAAACTTCTCAGTCATTACAGACACCACAATACCCTAACTTCTCAATTAAGTCCTACCTCCATCGGGATGAAGAATTTTGTGGAGAGAATAAAAAAAATAACATTAAAATTTCTCCAGTTAATATTTACAATAAAAAATATATTTGCAAAATTAAGGAAAAGCTGTTATTACCAGATTTCTAATTGTGGCAGAAATAATGCATAAAAATGAAAAGTATCCTACATAAACCTGGTAAATGCATTCGCAGTCAAGAGGAATGAAAATTTAAAGAAAAAGGTAAAAATAAACAAGCCGATAAGCATCCATATTCTAGCTCTGCAGGTGAAAACTACCCAATCTGGGTTGAGCTGCAACTGAACAATTCAAAAGACAGAGAGAGAGAGTGGAGAGAAGGGAGAAGAGAGATAGGGGGAGAGAAGGGAGAAGAGAGATAGGGGGAGAAAAGTGAGGAGGAGGTAAAAAAAGGTGAGAGGGAATGGATGGAGAGAGGGGAGTGGGAAGAGGGAGAAGGATAGAGAGAGGTTAGGAAGACGAAATAGGGAGGAAAGAGAGAAAATAGAGAGGGAGAGAGAGAAAAATTAAGAAAAATATCTGAGTTACATACCTTTTCTTTATATCTGCCCAAATCAAATATAAACAAAAGGTGTATCTTCTAAGATACCATGCGAGCAACAGCAATATTCTTGCAAATTTCAAAAACTCGTCTTTTATTCCTCAATATTTAGTACAAGACTCGGTAGACTAAGAAGTCCCAAAAAGTTTTTGACAACTTCTTTCCACAGGATTTATTTGAATGCCCACTTGAAAGCAAAATGTTATACAAGGCCAAGCTTAATGTGGGGGAGACCTAAGTTCAAATGGGATCAGATGCCCAAATCATTCTTCTCTGCAATCCCTCCTTTCCCAAGGATGCTTCAGGTTTCAAGGATAAATCCATAGCCTTTCTTTTAAAGTAGACGTACTGCCTGGTGAGATGAAATGGACTTCAGCAATTAGCAGAAGCAATAGGTCAAAGTGACATAACTGTATTCAATGTTCAAAAACACTCAAAGAAACAACTTACAAAAAACACAAACTGCTGAATTAAGAACTATTTCCTTCCTAAACAAAAAAAAAGGCATGTGTATAAAATCTATAAGTAAAGTATATTCTTTTTCTCAGTTTTATTTTTTATCAAACAACAACATCAAATGGTAACTAAGTTAGCATCTCATCCTCCTCTTTTTTATATGATCACTTCCTTCCCAGAATGCCAATAGTATTGTTTTGCATAACACTACACTCAGGTCCAATTATAATACACCTCTCAGCAGACACTTTGGTGTGGTGTAACTGTTAGCAAACTAGTATCATGAGATCAATTACAGCTGAGAAAAGAGTACTTGACTTAGGTAATACTGGTCATACTATATGGTAGTGAATGCTTGACAATCTCCTCACAGAAGAAGAAGAGACTTCAGGAAATAGAAACATGGTTCTACAGAAGGATGCTTAGAATACCATGGACTAAACTTGTGAGCAATGACAAAGTTATATGGAAAATGGTAACAGTGGAACTGTTATGTTCTATTAGTGGTTTGGGAAGTAATAATTGGGTCCCAGTGACAGTGATGGCAGGTGAAATATTGTCTTCATTAGGCACATTTCTCATTCCAAGAAAAACTATGGTAGGGTGTTTATCCAGTTTTGTTTTCTAGTCATTATAGCTGTTTTTAGTATTCTATGCTAGCACTCTTTTATTCCTTTTGTTTGGGGGTGGTATGAGGTTGTACAAAGTCTGTGAAATCCTATTATGATGGATAAGTCTTTGAATAATGTTTATAGTTTGCTTTCAAACTGGCTACAACTGTCTGTGATAACATGAAGCGGCACTCCAAAGTGAGCTATCCAAGTGTTGAGGAATGCTATGGCTATTGTACTTGCTAAGGTTTCTTGCAGAGGGGTAGCTTCTATCCGTCTTTTTGTCTTACTAGATAATACTGATTGGCTCTGGTGTCAGTTTGTATTAATCCTGTAATTTCTCAAAAATGGTCTTGATGTTCTGAAATGCTTCTTTTTGTGTGGAATTTATCTATAGTGATTTTGCAGTTTGAGGAGTTCTGTTAACTCCTAACAGTAGGATTTCAACTGCATAGAGATTTAGAGTCATTTGGTTTTGGAAAGTCTTGAATCTGTTGAATTTTTAGCTTAGATGGGTTTAAGCCTCTAGAGCTGATATTATACTCTAAAAAGTTTATGTTTTCGTAGAACTCACGTTTAATCAAAAATAGTTGCAGGTTATTTTCTGCAAGTATTGATAGAACTGTTAGTAGATGTTCATAATGCTGAGTCTATGTTTCTGAGGAGACTAAAATGTCATCTATATAGACAAAGATATAATCTATATCCATAAAGTTATTATATGTGAAATGTTGAAGTAGCACTACTGCTATGTTAGCCAAAAGACATGAATAAATATTTGAACAGACCAAAGCGTGTAACAACAGCTTTTTTTGATGTCCTTGTTGCTCATGAGTATCTGATGATACACATGTAACAAGTCTAACATGTTATTATTATCAAGTTTGGATCCTAGGGTATTGAGATTGGGCAGGGCTTAGATAAGAGTTATCAGAAAGCTCAATACAAATGCAGAAAGATGTGTACCTATGTTTCATAGACTACACAAAAGCCTTTGACAAAGTACACCACAAGGATGTGTTGGAACTGCTCAGCAACCTCGATATATTTGGGAAAGATATTAGAATAATCAAGAACCTATATTGGCAGCAAACAGTATCCATGTTCGTAGAGAATAAGTTCAGCACATATACAAAAATAGAAAGGGGTGTAAGGTAAAGATATGTCTTCTCACCAGACATATTCAATCTATACAGTGAGGTAATTCTGAGAGAATTGCAAATCCTATCGGATTCAGCACCGGTGGCCAAAACCTTAACAATATAAGATACGCAGACACTGAAAAGAAATTACAAAACCTCCTACAGAATGTAGTGAAGGGGAGTGAGAAGAAGGGACTAAGCATGTATGGTCATCAGTAAAAGGATGAGCCCAAAATGCAATTTGCAGGTTGGGGACACTAAAATCAAGCAGGTGTGGAATTTTAAATGTCTGGCAAACATTCTGACAGAGGACAGCAAGTGTGAAACCAAGATCCATAAAGGTATTGGAATGGCCAAGGATGCATTCCAAAAACTGGGCAGAGTATTGCTAGTCAGGAGGATCTCTTTGGTAACAAAGAAAAGAGTACTGAGCTGTTAAATGACATCTGTCCGTCTTTAAGGCAGTGAATGTTGGATGGTCTCCTCAAAGATAAAGAAGAGACTCAAGACAATGGAGACATGGTTCTACAGAAGGATATCATAGACTAAGGGTGTGAGCAACAATGAGGTCTTGGAGAGGATGCAGACAAGGAGGAGGTTTATACTTAAAATCAGGAAGAGACAACTGAAGCTTCTGGGACATGTAATGAGAAAGGAGGGCCTGGAGAATCTGATACTCACAGGTCGAACAGAGGGAAAGAGAGACAAAAGGAATGCATGACATACCTGGTGGGCTTAAGCAAGTGGATGACAGAACGTGGTCTGTGGGAGGTGGCAAAGGGACGAAACATTGAGAGCTACAAGGGATAAGGGGAAGGGGAGTGCCATGATCGCCTACCTCCTGAAAGTACACAGCACATAAAAAGAAAGAAGAATCACCACAAGGTCTGTACTGACCTGGCTTTGATTTGGTTACTAAATGTAGTGGTGATGCCTATGGGGATTTTGTGGGTCTAATTACACCAGGTTTACTATAACCAGTGTCAATAATATGTTTGAGTCTTGTTATGGAAGTATTAGATCATTCTCTACATAGCATGAGCAGTGATTGAACTGGTTTTGTTAACTGAGAACAATTATTAACAGTAGTGTATGGAGTAGTTGCTGTGACTGGCATGCTTTCAATTTAGTATTCAGTTTTGTTATCTCACAATTTTCCAGTAGTGCAGTTTAATATTAGATTGTAGTGTCTGAGGAAGCCTGCTCCTAATTAGTGGATTGAAGGTGTCTACTAATGTCCAAGTGAATAAATGTCACAAGCCAGGAATGCCTATGTCAACTAAAGTTTTGCCTTGACAAGAAATATTATCACCATTATCATGCAGTCCTCTAGCAAAGTTAGTGGGAAGTATAGTTACAGATGATCCAGTCTAAATTAAAAAGTCAACTTAAGATGAGCCTGTAATAGTGGTAACCTTGCGAAGCTATAAGTTACTGGTTAACATATCAACTTGCACTACTAGTTTTCTGACAGCTGTTCCTTTTTGGGATTCTTGTGGAATATGTCTAATGGGAGAAGATGTTCTTGAGCTGGGTTTTATTTCACATGAAGCTTTATCAAGCCATTAGCACCATAGCTTGCATGTCTTTGACTTGAAAGCAAAGTAAATATGGCCACTAAAAAGTTGGGGTTTTTGGTTTTCATAAAAGGTTTTGTATTCTTTTTCCTTGAATTAATATTTTTGATTAAATCTATGAAAAAATTGTTTGCTCATATTTTGGGTTCATCTGAGAACTTTTCGACACTACTCGTATTTTTACTGTTTGAATTGACAGCTTGAACTCAGGAGTGTGTATATATTTTTCTATTAATTATAAAATAATCCAGAATAAAAAGAACTAAACAGATTCTATGAAACAAAAAAAAAACACAGTTAAAGGAAAGAATGAAAAAACAAAACTTCCCTAATGAAAATAAAAAAAATATATATACACAACTGAAAAAAAAGTAATACACGGAAAAGCTAAAGTGGTTATAAACTTTTGTATAAGAAAAATATCGTGACTCACTGACTAATTGATTTAGGGGAGTGAAAATTATGCTTACCAGAAGTCACCAACTTTTCAGACATTCCGGCAGTTTGATTTGTAACAGAAAAGTAGAAAGTTTCCAGCAATGAAAGAAGAAAGAGAAAAAGAAGCCATAGACAAATAAACAAAGTCTGAAATGTTTGGCCAGCGTCAGGAAAATTTAATTGTTTTTATCTCTTTTTGTTGCTGGTTGGTTATTCGCATAATTTATACTTTTTTCTTTTTTTGTTTTGTATAAAGGAATCAATTGGTACATCTTCATCTCTTTGTCTTCCACAATATAATTTTTGTTGTTAAAATTTATCGTTATTATCATTTCCATGAATTCGATGAGAATGATGACTTCTTTCAATCATCCTTAATGGTCTTTACAAAAATTTTGATCATTTAATCGTTATTTCATAGTACAGGGCATCATCAAGATATTTAATCACCACAGTGATTAAATATCTTGACGATGCCCTGTATTATGAAAAGATTGCTGATTTCATCATTTTTACACAAAGAAATCATCATTGTCAGCAACATTTTTGCTTTTTTCATTTTTGATAAGCAAACGTCATTCATACTAATTTTATTTCCGTTCAGAGTCATAACAAACTTTGATGAGTTCTGAACTAGCAATTTCTTTCTCTTAATTGAAAATAATATTTTCAATTCATGCTCATTTTACAGAAGTTCATTAAATTGTATTTGGCAAAGTTTTAGTTTTCTCATTATGAATAAAGACAAAAGGAAATCTTAGCCAATGTGTTTCATCCTCTAATGGACTTTATTATCATTTACCTTGATAAAGTCCATCAGAAGACAAATAAGGACAAAAGGAAATCTTAGCCAATGTGTTTCATCCTCTAATGGACTTTATTATCATTTACCTTGATAAAGTCCATCAGAAGACGAATAAGGACAAAAGGAAATCTTAGCCAATGTGTTTCACCCTCTAATGGACTTTATTATCATTTACCTTGATAAAGTCCATCAGAAGACGAATAAGGACAAAAGGAAATCTTAGCCAATGTGTTTCACCCTCTAATGGACTTTATTATCATTTATCTTGATAAAGTCCATCAGAAGATGAATAAGGACAAAAGGAAATCTTAGCCAATGTGTTTCATCCTCTAATGGACTTTATTATCATTTACCTTGATAAAGTCCATCAGAAGACGAAATGCATCAACTGAAATCGGTTTTCCTTTTCTTTTTATTCATATTGAAACTTTAACCACTGGTTTTAAACCCATTCTGAAATTAGATATTTATGTCATCTGTAAACAGCTGCTTCCTAAGACAAATGGTGAAAAAGGCTTTGATTGAGTAAAGCCTATGGATGTTGGCAAAGATCAACCTCTTTTGAACTTTGTGCACTGGCACTACAAAATCACAAAGAACTGTAACAAATAACTGAAACTACATCATTTGAACACTGCCAGTAGCTTGAATAACTAAAATGGATAGCACATGTCAATAAATGCAAAATGTTTCCTCATAGGGAAACAGCTAATATTACCATAGATATATTTTAGTTATATCTTAATTTCATACACACATATATATGTGGACATTGAAGTCAACACCCAGTGGCAATGATCTGTTTCATGCTTAAATGCAATTGTCACACTGTCATCACTGGGTGTTGACTTCAATGTCTACTTTTCTATTTACATATGCTCTATCAATGAAATTGAGCACTTTAACCCATAAATACAGTATACCTTAAAACTAAAACTACATCTATATGTGTGTGTGTGTGTGCATATATTTAGGCAGCATATATTCATTCAAACAGGTTTGGTCAAATAATTTAGACATATCATGTTGATTTATTTTGGTTGTGATCTTTTCAAGCTAACAGATTAATTTGTTGGTAGCCTTAGAAAAGTGATTATGAAAAATAGCAAAATTTTCTTTCAAATGTTTTTTATTTTCCCCAAGTACTTTCAGTCTCATCTGAGACCATCTTCAGGGGGTAAATTATACTGTGGAATAAAAACAAAAAAAAAAACATGTGAATTTTGAATTAGTACACTGCATAATACGGTAACATTTGAAATAGCTGAAATGTTTTAAATTTACAGAAATATATATATACTTTCACAGACAATTTAACCCCATCATTATTCAATTAAATGTGATCCATGGTTAGCTTTGTTATTATTTCCCTGTTTTTGTTTACAATTTTCATAACACTATCAATGAAAGTGATCCATTTTGCATATTTATAAGAGCATATAGACAAGATCAATAAAAAAAAAATTAACAGCCAAAATTTGTGATTACCAACCACTTGTCTACTAACAACATGGCATGACAAAAGCACTATAGAAGAAAATGTTGCTAAAATCTTATTTTTTTTCTTTCCCTTTCCACACAGGATTGACTACGAAACTTTTCAATCCCCAGCCAATTTAGTACTGCATTAAACATAGCACATAATTATACACAGCTTACTGACCTACACACTTGTATGCCTGATAATTATATCACAAAAAGAGAAAGAGCTCTTCTCAAATGTAAGTCTCTCCAACATTTCTTAGGAAAATTACATACACACATATATATATATATATATATATAAAACAGTCCCAGATGGACTAGTGTTATATGCATTAGCAAGCTTAGAGATCTTGCTACTTAGTATGGTAGCAGCAACAATAGAGTTAAAATTATGGTGACTAGTTTTAGCCATGTAAACTTCATAGTTTTCCTATTTGAAATTTCTGATGAATTTTTTATTTAATGTCTGAATAAGCTCATGGCAAGTTGTACAACAATAAAATATCTGTAGAAATTCGTCTATAGCATCGTTAAATATTTGGGTTTCACAACTTTAACAAAATATTGCAATAACAATTATAGATATGAATTCTGGTTGTTATTTTAATGAGTAAGAGGTTACAAATGAAAAAATTGAAACAGAAAAGCATTTTCCATTTCATTGAAGCAGACGTTAAACACTTCTAAATTCCCTTCTTTCATTTTCTGACTGAAACCAAGTAGCATCTTTGATGCCTTTTCATGTAATCAAAATGGAATAGTCCATTATTCTTGAGGGACAAGAACAATTATATATTATAAAATAATAATTTTTAATATTCTGTAAAAATATAAAAGCAGATATTTATCACATATACATACATGTTTAGGTTTAATTTCTGAGCTTGTTACCGCATACTCTTTAGCTACTGCTGGTCTAAGAGGTAACACGATAAATACCTGCTCCCAATGACTAAGTCTAAAATTCTCCTCTAAGACACTTTATTGTCCCTTTATTTTGTTCAAAATTGTTGTTGTTTCCATTTGAAAAATGTTTTCCTTGTTTGTGTATTTTTTCAAAATATATTTTGTTTGTTCATTTCCCCTTTAGAGAGATATATTAGTTATTTGTTTCTAGATTTCACAGTGTATTTTGTAAATAAAAGGAGAACATCATTATGAAGCATGGAACCTTTTTCATTGAAATCAGTGGTCATTTCCAAGTATAATAATGATATCTCTACATAAACACCATCATTTACAGCTTTATAAAATTCTGTTTAGTTTGCTCAAACAATAAAATATATTGTTGTTAATTGTATATAATTATTTTTATATTAATAATTTTCTCTCTTGTAGAAAGAAACTCCAACAGACTCACTGTATTATAATCCACACTGTTATCTCAATCACTACTCTATACATCCCTATCATATTAATATTTCATCCAACAAAATAAATATAATCAATTCTAACAATGTAGTTATCACAAAATTGATATATTCATAAACAGATAATATCAATGGCAATATGAAACATTGAAATTTTAATGAAGCCAATCAAAAAAATTCTCTGTTAATCAAATATTGGTGATAGAGCAGCATATTTTGTAAAGAATTTTTAACCTTTAAAACTTCGAATACCATGACATGGCCTATAATATCTAACTTATCACAAGAAATTTTATCAAAGTCACTTTGAGGGTGAAGATAGAAAACAAAAATGGGAAAAGAAGCATCTTTTTAAAAATTATCTTTTACTTGACAACTCCCACTGTGTTTCTTTCTCTCTTTAGTGCTTTCACTTTCATTAAAACTCTGACCTTTTTGTTCCATTAAAATGCTTAAGGCGATTACCAGTGTTTGTTTCAAAAGTAGACAAAAAAAAAAAAAAGAGTTTTTTTTTTTATTCGTAATGTTTACAACAGACAAAAAGTAAATTTTACTTGAGAAAAAAGTTATTTTATACTTTCTTTGGAATGAATGTTTTTTTTTTTATAAATTGCTCTACTAAGCTGTCAAAAAAATGTAAATATTGAAGTTTTTGATATTTTATAAGCAGAATTCAATTGCAAAATGACTATTTACATGCAAGAAGCTGAAAATAATTTAACACACAAATTATAGCATTTTGTTAGGGTTAGAATTATTGACCTGGGTGATGTGAAGAATGTACTGGTTCTCTGTGAATGAAATACACAATATTATTACTTAACAGGATTACTACCAACCGAGTAAACTCACTAGAGAGTGTCTATTCTGACTGGTTACCAAACTACATCAAAACTGCACAACTTGTTCCTTAAACATTCAAAATGTCTGGATATGTTCTGGACACATTGCTTCTGTGTGTGTGTGTGTGTGTATATATATATATATATATTACATAGACTAGAAACTCAAAATTACCCCATTTGAATAGCTATTTCACCCGACAAGGGTTTGGTGTTGACAAATCCTGCAATTCTATGTAATTTATTTATTTATATATGCTCTGATATAATAAATGCATTGAGCTCTCTTTGTGGATCAGTTTTAATATTTTATATTAAAACTTTCACTTGGATTATATACCTACAGATTATTATATATATATATATATATACACACACACACACATACATACATACATACATACATACATACATACATGTATTTTTTTATTTTTACTTTTAAATGAATGTATGGATTGTTTTATGTATACTATTTACATTATTCGGACTATTGTCAACATCTTTGTTGCTATATTTATTACAATGTTTCGGCCTTCATCAGGTGGTTGGAATGTCGAACTGAACCCTTTATTTTGCTCACTGGGGTAGACTATTCTAGTTCCACATGCCATCTCAGAAATATAGACAGATACTGTTTTATGGATGTATCAAGAGTTATAGGAATGTTTTATTTTCCAAGCACAGAACATTGTGACTGTGGGCATAACAGATATTACTGAGTGTTGGCTTTTTCTTAGTTTTATTAATAATGCTTCCATTATTTTTAGTGACCGCTTTCAGCTATATTTTAAGCATTATCAAGGATGAATTTTATTTTTAACTGAATGTATGGATGGTTTTATATATGTATTTAGACTTATATGAATGTTTTATAGAGATATATATATATATATATATAGAGAGAGAGAAAGAGAAAATAAAAATTTGAAAAAATCTATGTAACATTTTGTCATTTCAAAGAACTTCATCAGATGAAACAATGTTCTTATTAATGAAATTATACAGATATAGGGGGATGGGGCAGTATAATCCAAAATGTCACCTAGATATATATAATTTCATCAATATAAACCTGAGTTGAGTCTGATGAAGTCCTTTTAAGAGAAAAATGTGTTACAGAGAATTTTCTTCAATTTGTCATTCCATTACCCAACATTATTTTGAAAGAGGATATTTATATATCCCAGTCATATCAAAATCTGTCTATCAATATTTATGGCATGTACATTTTCTGCTATTATATACCAAACAGTCATTTTTCATGGAACCAACTGCAAATCAATATCAAGATATTTTAAAATGAAATTTCATACATCATTTGTTTTTAAATATTTAATTGGAAATTAGACTTCTATATTTTTTTAGAACAAAAGAGTGATTATTTCTAAAATATCACTCAGATAATCATCTCTAATTTGCAAAGAGAAAAATTTAATGTGTTCTTAAATTTTGGAAACTATTTATGAAGAACTTGGAAAAAATAATTT
>CAHIKZ030001890.1:3275000-3347500 GCA_903632075.3 Acanthosepion pharaonis
GCAGAAAAATGGCTTCCGACTAGATTTTAACACTGTCATGTCTCTGCAACATAAAAAGAACCTTAAAATAAAGCTTGTTTCAATGTAGGCAGAAAATTTGCATACTTATTGCAAGATAAATAAGGTAGTGACATTGAGCCAGAATTCTCAAGAATTACTTTGAACCTAAGTTAATATAATTTTTCCTCTAAAAAGACTATTTTTACTGATAACCAAATTAAAATTGTCAGAAGTTTGGAAACAAATTAAAAGGAAAAATGGAATATAATTCTCTTAAAATTATTTTTCAGTTTCAAATTTAACTTTTCAAAAGGGTATATGCTGTACAAAAATATGAGTTCTTTGTGATATAAAAAGTAATTTATGATAGATAAATGAATTAAGCATAAATGATTTTTATTTACAACATAATAAAAAGTAACCCTGTAACAAGATGAAAAATTCTATAATGAAAATGTTAATATGGGAACCTCTCTATTGTAAATGCGACAGCAAAACAAGTTCACTGGTTGAAAAAAGTATGGTGGGAATGGGAAGAAAAAAAAACAAAAAATAAATACAAAAAATGAAATAATCCCACCACTTCAGAGAACTATGCCTTCTGTCACCTATAGAGGGGGTGGGAGAAGGAATAAAAAGGAAAATATTGGGGAGTAAAAAAATAAATAAAAGGGGCCAATTGTGGAAATGTCTGCAAAACACTTTCCCCTACCCAGCTTAGAGGGAGAAGCACATGAATGCATGGTGGGATTTCTTTCTAGCCAATAAAATAGGCTGGTTCTTGGTTTCATAGGATTCAGTCACAATCTGTCTTGTCTTGAAGTTAGAATGTGACATTTGCTTGTCCGAACTTATTCTTATAACTGCAATTCTTACTTTGCAAACTGTTTGCCATATTGCTGTTGCTTTGTCTTATTACTCTTAATTTGCCTTGCAAGTATGAGTTGGACAATATCCTGCAGTGGCCATTTCCCTTATGCCTTCATGCCCATGATAGAGTGGGTGCAAGACAAAAAAAATCTTTTCATTCATGTTTTGTGCTTTATATAGGTCAACATGATGTTAACATATTTCAATTTTGGTCAATAAGCAGGTTTCTTATATTTACTGGATACTACACCCTAAATATAACGAGTATAACTTTTATTTTTATATTGCTTCTTTATAACTATAATTAATTTTAATTCCAATCATAAGTGTTTTTTGTATATTTCACCAGCCATTTTCCATTAATAATGTGGAGTTTTTGTTCAAATTATGACTTGTATTTGTATGATGATATAAACATAAGGATAATATCAAAGTAATATTTATATTCTCTTCAATTTTTTAATCTTTTAATTTAATTAATTTGATCTTTGTCACTTCATAGATACCTAAATTGAATCACAAGACAGTTGTATCCTGGTTGAAGAAAGAGAATTATCCCCCTTTGGCATTGAAAAGGGAAAATCTTTCTCATCTTTCACTGACTATCACACAGGAAACAGTTTCTCCAAGACTCATCATAAAGGCAGGAATTCTCTCTTTGATTTTTTGTACATTGATAATTAAGGGTAACTGAATGACAAAAATGGAAAAAATTCAATTAAAATCCTCTGATATATAAAATTTATATATATTTTTTCCCCATGGACAATTCTCTTAATGACCTTTTACCATAAATTATGTAAGTATACAAAAGGCACTCATTTCACTTTAGTGGAGTTAAGTCACATGGGTCACATGACAGCCACTTAATGACATCACTCCATACAGCGAAGAAAAGTGGCATATAAATTTCAGTTCATTTACAGCAACCAAATGGTAAGGTTGCTTTCTTTAGCTCTGAAATGGTCTGGGCAGAATCTAAATCTGCCTCCTCAGCAGTTTACACGTTCATGGTGCCATTTCCTTTTGGGGATATATCTTTCCCAGATATAGAATGAAACTCTGACTTGCAGTCCTCAATTTGGAAAAACATAAGACTCATTATTTCCCATTCATGGAATATGTCCTCGCCTGGGACATAAATGAATCCGGCCCATTTGAATCTGAAGTCCTAAAAATGGCTTCTCCAGGTACAGAAGTATCTTCATATTATATGTAAGACCCTTCTTTTTGTTTCTCTTTACAAGTTGCTTTGCTGTATATATATATGTGATATATTATTCCCCACATGGGGCACATCTGAATATGTATACATAGTTTTGTGTATGTCTTAGTATTATAAAACTCTCACCGTCATTCTTTTTCCTTTCAGCCATTCTGTTCTATACATTAAATATCAGTGTTTTTATATCATGGATATATTAATGCCCATAATAGAGGAAATACAAATTAGAGAATAAATATTTCTTCCTTGTTCTACACTACCTATGTAAATAAACTTTTTTCTAGTGTAACTAAACTGTCTTTATCCTATTGAGATGTACAGCTAAGAGGTTGTTTTATTACTCATGGTTATTCTAGACAGATGATGATGCTTTCAGAAAAGTCATTCTTTACATGGTGAACAGCTATAAGATTAAGCATATACTAAAGCTTACACACACTTTGAAAACCTAAGGAACTGTCACTTTTGCCAAAAGTTTTGTTAAAAATAGAATCTACTGCCATTCTCTACACATACCCACAACCTTTTCCACTATTTTGTGGCTAAAAGAATAAGTTTTCAATACTTATTTGCATTAAAGGGACCAATCTGATTTCAATAAATATACTTTACAGGTGTCAATACAAGAAACAGAAGAGGAAATGAAAGAATTTAGTGAGGAAGAGTCATTTCTTGCTTACATGTGTTTTCAAAGGGGAATTATTGAACGGCTGAATGAGCCACCAAATCTATGTTAACTACCAAACACTCTTTCCCAAGAGCTTGAACTAGAATTGGGTAATTTGAATAAATACTTTTTCATTTTTATTCTGAACCAAATTTTTATTTGTAAAAATTTAAAGTTTTTTTTTATTCATTTCACTTCAAGCAAGGTATTATAGCCACTAAGATGCAAGAATTTACTAAGAATGAAGGAATCTGAGAAAAAACATTAATCAGTCAGGAGAACAATAAAAGAACAGGATTTAAAGACAGAGTGAGGATTGACATTTTATTTTAACTTTTGATGATTAAAATTGATATGAAAGCAAGAAGGCAGAAAAATTTCACGAGCAACAAGTGTCAGAAAAGAAACTGTTAGCATAGGACTTAGCGTTACAGCAAGCAATTTCAAAGGTAAAAAGACAAGACCTAGCTGCCAATCTAGTACTGCAATTCAATTCATAAGTCAATGAACAAAACAGTTAAGTATATCAGAATAATTACCATGTAAATAATTACAGAAAAGGTACAGGAAAGCCATATTATGGCAATGGGAAAATGACTAAAACTGAGATGTCAGGACTGATAACATTGCAGCACCTCCTTGGATTTTTAAAAGACTCTCTAGATATATAACAGAAACACCAAACCAGAAAATTTTACCAATCACAAAAATATCAAATGATTTCTTCTGACAATATAATAAATGAAATGATGAAATAGAATAACTTTTTGTCAGTCAGTTACGTGTCATGTGTGATACATTCTTAGGTGATCATGTATTGAAAGATACATGACTGATGAGACAGATTTCATTCATTTATGTGAATTAAATTCACCTTAATTACAAGTATAGTTATGTTGGTAAATTTTATCTTTAAGGAAAAGACAACTCTCTTCAGCCTAAGGATCAGGATTTAATTGATTTGACTGACAGGGTGAAATCATCAACTTGTAGAAATATCCTACTCATCCACAATGAAAGAGGAAAGGGGAAAAAAAGAAAGTAGATACAATGTAAATCCAAACATTTATATTCCAGAAAGAGTGGTAATTTATAAAGATTATTTTTTTTTTAGTCAAGTTTCTTCTGATGAAGCTCAGGGAATAGACTAGACATGGGAAGATTTCTCAATGACTTCACCTTGGACTGTTACATCCAGTTCTTACTCGGTTTATCATGCAAACTGCTTGAATTCTGACTAACTACTTGATATGTTCTTTTATTTCTATTGCAGACTTACCCAACTTACTTCCCTAAAAATGCTACTACAAGATGCTCTGGAAGCCTATAAATAGGCAGTAACATTCACTGGCATGCTCTTTCTCCGATTTTGCCCAGGATTATTAAGATGTTGGTCAAACGAGGAAAATGCTTTCCCTCTAGGGAACACACATTTGCACATATGTATGTACCTTTAACTATGTTTTTTCTCATACATTCTTCTACACCAAACTGCATGCACACAAGCAATTCACTAGTTTAAATGTTTTCTTCATTTGTATTCATTGTTTTGTAAGACACAATAATATTCTATTATCTATGTATACCTTCGTTTTGTTAATACATACTTATTGCTTATATATATATATATATATATATATATATATATATATATATATAGTTTTGGTGTTGCATTTTCTTTTTATTACCTGGACTCACATACCGAGTTCACCATATTTGTTGTGGATAAAATATACCAGGAGACATGTGTTTTTTTAAACACTTAAACAGCACCCCTGCAACACTATCTCAGGTGTGGGTGTAATTGTAGTTACAAAACACATACAGATATCTAATAAAAAAATGCTCAGCTCAATTCTAAAATGTCTTCCTTGAAGCGTAATATACTTAGAATAATTTAATGTTGACTTAATAACTGCTTAAAAGCATAAAATTTGCATATTAATAAATGGATATATGTTTTAAACATGGTGTAATTTTTACCTTTCTGTTAATAATTAAATTTTATTTCAACTTAGTATTCACCCATTACTAATTTTCATTAAAACAACATTTTTATTTTGCTTGAAACTGATTAATTAATAGATTGTGTTCTATTAATGAGTCCACTATAATTTGAATCTGTCTAATTTGTTCATTTCACCAAATCTTAATTTATATGAAACTTTAAATTTTTTCTTTATAAACACTACACACTGAAGTATAGTATGCAGAGGTTTCTTATAAAATCCGAAATACATACAGTTAAAAACAAATTCTACTTGAGGGTCTCTGTCAGGTTTACAGATGGTTAATATGGGCATCTTCTGAATTAGGTGAGAGAGCAAATCACTAGCCTGAACAAAAAAATTACAAGTAAAATAAATTAACAAACATAAAGCAGATTTGATTAAATGAGGCACAAGAATGTTCTTTATTTAATTAAGTGGTTAATTACAGATTGCAATAAAGAATCAATTTAAATGGAATGAAAGGTTTGGCTCTGAAATTAGCTTTTTCACATGGTGCCAAATCAAAGAATGGTTGGCATGGGTGGGTACACATAGCACCTGCAGATCTGCCTTTCTCCCAAAAGGTGAACCTTTAAGAGTTCAAGTTAAACATTAACCAATTTACTTTCCACTGACCTTAGCATTACATTCAATTTTTTTTTTTCATAAGTACTACTCAATCAAAGCTCAAAATATTATAGAATTTATCTTGTATATTAAAGGTAAGTTCAAAGTCTGTTTTTGAAATAGCAAAAATATTAATTTTGTTCATGACAGAGTAAAAAAAAAAATTTCCAGATTAAAATATAGCTGGTTAGAAGGAAAGCTCTTGTAGTTTCTAAATAAAATTAATGTTCTATAAACTACAAGAACTTTCCTTCCAAGCAGACAGAAAAAAAAGCACAAAAATGTGAAACGAGAGCTAAAATTTGGATGACGTATCAAATATTTTACTGAATTATCAAACTTTATCTAAAAAATATTGTAATTTATTTCCTACTTCTATTTCAGTTTCTGGAAATCTATAGAGAATTTTAGATTAATATCTGTATTCCATGAGTTTTTGTCTCGTATTCATATGTTCTTTTTCGCTGTCTCATGTCATATCTATGATCGTCACTCTCCACAATTTCCTGTCCTTTTTAACTCACAATAAATTAAGTATATGTAGTCTTGTTGTTTCCATTTTTTCTACAACTGTATTGTTACTCAAATGTTCAGTCCATGTTATCCTCAGCATCCTTCTGTAGAATTACATTTCTTTTACTTCAAGTTTCTTCATCATCTGTGAGGAAATTGTTCCGGATTCAATGCCAGTCAGGAGGACTTTGTTTCTAATGAAATAATTCATGTTTTTATTTTTGCTTCTGTAATTTTGTTTCTGAAATCACAACCTAGAGATACTTGATAAAATCCAAAGTAAAATCAGCAATATTATTGGTCATGATCTGGTGTCTCAGGTTCAGTCACTAGACTAGTGATGAGGTCTCACCAATATTCAGTGGAGTTGGTTAGATATAACTCTGAGTGCTATGCTAATAGTTTCTTTTCTTGCACTTCTCAGTCGTGGAACAATCTGCTGGCTCCATGTTTTCCAGCTAACTTCAAAAATTTAAATGCAATTCAAATTGCTTTCTACTGTTCTCCTGATTCCTCTTCTTTTATTCTTGCTCCTTACTAAAGTTTCTGTTTTCTAATTCTTTCACATCAAGTAACCCCTTGTGTTCTAGTGGCTTTTGGACTGAAATCGGTTAAAAGATGTCACAGTGTAATACAAAACTGACTTGTAACTGTATACTTCTGAAAGTTTTGGGAACTCACTGATACTGGATAAATGAGGGTGATTAGAATGCACACTGAACATGCACTATTCTCTTCATTGCCATGTTCAACTGAATGAAAACTAGGACTGCATTAAGACATTACTTAATGCATATATGCACATTTCTAAATAAATAGCTCTGGCAGGGATTGAATCTGCAAGCCCTTTGTAGGAGAAACAACTGTTTCCTCTGGCATCCTTTAACACTTGGCTAAAGGGTGTCACAGATTTTGTAAGGCTCTATTTTCCTTTTTTAAAGAAAGCACACTTCCTCATTCAGATATTTTTCTCCAAACACCCATATCTGCTCAATTTCATATCTGAAATGTAGATAATGTAATTACTAAAGTATTTATATTACTTCAAATATTATTACAGTGGATACTTGTGTTTGAAATAGACAAAACATCTCTATTTTTAAACAGAGTGTATTACATCTATGGGCCTGTACATTTGAGTAATCTTAATAGAGAAGGCATATTCTCTGTCAGGGATCGAACTTGCATCACCCTTTGTCGGAGAAACCATTGTTTGATCTGGCATTTATCCATTATAATGTGTATATATATGTATATATATATATATATATGATGAATGCAATTTAATCTCAAGCAATAGCATTCCTTAATCAATCTTTCAATATGGGCAGCATAAATCAAATGTGTCTTTACGTCCTGCAAATGTCTTACCTTCTTTTTTGCAGATGTGGTGATATCAGCCATCTTTGGCAGTAATTATTACAGTCATATTTTGGTAAACATTCAAGTGTTGTTTAGTCCTCTGAGGGACATTCTCATTTACACTCTCTGAAAATATAGATACTATATAATGTATAGCAAATGACTTGTCTCTGTGTGTAGCATCGTTGAGGGTTTTGGGGGCCAGCCCTCTTTAGGATGACAGCAACAAATTCATTCACATGTTAGATAACCTTCTGTGGCAACGTTTTCAGGGAAAACTACATCAAGACCCTAGCAAATCTCTCTTGAAATTTCCATATGCAACACAATTCTAAAGTAAGAATTATAAAGAAAAAGTATAAAGCAAATACTAATGCCTTTTTTTTTTTAAAGTATCTCATTGTCTTTCTTCTTTAAACACGAGAAACGCCAATTTTGGGAAAAAGTACTATGATTCATTATTTAGCCTTTACTACATTGCAGGCGACAATAGTTGCCGTAAAATTCTCTCCCTTGCTGCTCTAGGTGCATTCTGTTGTCTTGAGACAGTTATAAATGAACACTTGTTAAATGATATTTACGGTATTTTAAGCTGGAAATTGCCTACTACTGAACAAGGCCAAAACTTCAAACACCATTTTGAATTTTAAACATGAGGAAGCACTTCACTTTTCTGACGAAAAGAACTCCTTCTTAGCGATTTTGCTTCTTATTCCATCCCAGAACTCTACAAGGGCTAATAAAAATTAAAGTACATTAAATTATTTATGTATTTTTTAATGTATTTTTTTTTGTTTTCGAATGTCAAAACATGCATGCAAAACAAAGTGTAATGCTTTACATCAAAATATTACTCATTCATTCTTTTATCAGTGTACAAGAATTCTATACAAATAATACAAAGAAAGTTATAACGATTTTAAAAGAGTAGGTGTTCATGTTTTTGCATCCTCAAAAAATGCAGTGTCAGGGGAGACAACTCTAAAAGAAATTAACGTAGTCAAGGTTAAGCATACACGCAAATACACACATTTCTTTCTTTCATTTTTCGATTTGATAAAAAACTCTAGAAAGGTGAAACTCATTATCTAGTTTCAATGAAATGTTTTCCATTTGTCAATTTTCTTAAAAACATTGTCAGGATTCTACATGCTATTTTAAACACACACACACTCACTATATATATATATATATATATATATATAAAAGATATATTTTAACCCAAGTTGTATAAATGAAAAAGTGTAGCCTTAATAGACTCATATAAGTTGGAGATTGCATTAATTTATAAACACCAACCACAACCACCATCATCTATACCTTTAAGATCGAGGAGGTAATTTGCAAACATCAACTGTGGCCAACCCACTCCACCCATAAGGCGGAGACAGTAATTTGTAAGCACAGACTGTAACCACCAACTCCTCCACCCTTAAGGCAGATGTGTTAATTACCACTTTAAAGGCGGAGTAAGGGTTGTAATCTGTGCTTACAAATTAATTAATGAACAATTACCATCTATTCAGGCATATAAAGATCAATTTAAATTGTGAAACTGTCACTAATGTCAAAAAAACATGTGAAGGCTGATTTTAAATGTTTGAAGATTTTTAAAATCAATTTGAAATATCAGTATACTTTTGACTCACACATATATCTGTGTGTTTGTGTACATATGCATACATATACATACACACAAAAATATATACATGTGTACATACTGACTTTTACATATATATATATATATATATATATATATATATATATATATATATATATATTATTTTTTAAGTTATACTATATTTATGAGTAGAAGTGCTCAATAACTGGGATAGAGCATGTGTAAATATAACAGTGGACACAGGTCAACACCAAGTCACAACAGTATGCTTCATGCTTGAACACTATTTTTATATGTATATATGTTCATATATATATATATACATATATATATATATATATATATGTTCACTGCTACCAGCAAGCAGAAAATTATTTTTCACCTGATAATGGCCATGCTGGCTGAAACTAGTCGAGGAATCTAAATGAAATAATAATAATAATAATGAAAGAATATTAATCTACAACCCAGTGTGTCTGAAGATTTTAATATTTTAATATTTTTTTATTGCTCAATATATATATATATATATATATATATATATATATATATATATATATATATATGAATAAAACAAGAGGTAAAACTATTCTTAGCCAACACGTTTCATCCTCTGGGGGACTTTATCATAGCCTGCCTATCTTCCACATTTACCTTGATAAAACCCCTCAGAAGATGAAACGAGTTGATTAAGAATAGTTATTCCTAGTCTTTTTATTCATTTTGTTCCTTTACAGATACACTCAATCTGAAAATAATTTATTTATATATATATATATATAAATACACACACACACACATATATATATATATATATATATATATATATATATATGCATAACTGAACAGTTTTTGTTTTTGTTGGGATTTTTATAGAACTTAAACTCTAAGAAAATAAAAAACCTTCAGAGTTGTATTCCCGTCATCTAATCTTGACATTGCTTTGCCATTTCTTCAGCACTAAGCTGTCTTTTCTATTGTAATTTTGCTTTCACAAGCCAATGTTATTTTCCCAAAGAGAATCAAAATAGAAATGAGGAATAAAGGCAAAATGCATGGAGGCAGCTGTGTAAGTGAAGGACCTTGTCACTTATGAACTCTTCTTAAAAAAAATCTGAATATTCCAAGTGCAGAGATGATTTGGTTAGTCCAATGATTAATTACTTTAATCATTTCTTAATGACTAGCTTAATGCGGCTAAATTGGTGCGACAGTGGAGTGAAAAAAAATTATTTTTGAAGAAATTATAGTGTAATATTCTGTTAAAATAAAAAAATTGTTACTTTTATTTTTGTACTCTTTTTCATAAAGTTTTAATTTAGAAAAGAAAAACGATAAAAATTCAAATTATTTTATATCCAATATGCAGGTTCCTGTTCAAAATTCAGTTTTATCAATTTTAAGCTGTTTTTTTGACTTAGCAAATAATTATTACTGTGTTAAATCCATGATCATGAATTCTATGTAGGCTTAAAAATTTCAGTCCTCAAAAATTTTGTCTATTTAACACTGGCTTGATGAGACAGTTTCAATTTTTGTAAGGAAACCTCAACTAGTCTTTTGAAATGTTATTTTTATGCTAATCCACAAGTAACATTCTTGTCTTGGCTGATGTTGAAATCTGATTGCAAGGATGTCTGCATATCTTCAGTAAAAGTTCTGTTTTTTATTCTTCTAAGTTTCAGTGTGATGCTGGCTATATCGGCAGGACAAGTAAACTTTTGGAGAAGATAATTTCCCAGCATGTTTAGGACTTTATTAGGACAGTTCAGCTAAGTGATAATTTACCCAAGTTAGTTGCATTTGTTTCTGCTATTGCAGAGCAACTGATAAAATAATGTCAGTGTGCTATGATGTATTGGGAGAACATGTTCTGTTTTGTGCAGATTGCTTTTGAAATTTCTTTCAAATTACTTGTCATTAAGTCTAGGCAACCTTTCCTGTTTAAATGGAAGGAAATGCTGCTAAGACAATGTGACCTGCATATGAATATTCAATGTTAGTATATTACTAATATTGGTGTTTTCTTTCTTTGGTTGGTACATAAATTTATTTTATTACCTTCAGTTAAGTCTTGCTAAGTGAGTAGTGAAACTGGTTAACTACACATGACTCATAGATCCAAAAACTTAACCTGAAATTGAATACATGTTCAAAAATAAAATAATGGATTTTATGGCTAAATGCTTTTGTCTCTATAAAAAGTGTTACCCAAATTTGCTTATTTTTATCACAGATATGTGATAAATTTAATCTTTTACCAACTGTTCAGTGGTTCTAGTGCTTCAAAATACTGTCTCACCTGTTTAATTGTTTTCTCTCATTTTCTCTCTCTCTCCGTTTGTCTCTCTCTTTCCCCTCCAATTGTCTTTCTGCATCCATCACTCTCCATCTATTTCTCTCTTTCTTCATCTACCTCTCTCTCTCTCTCTCTGTTCATCAGTCAGTCTCTCCCCATGGTGTCTGTCTCTCCAATATTTACCTTCATTTTTGTGAAGATGGAGAATATAAAATTTCCCTATGTTCATTTGTCCATCCTTATCTTTCTCAGACATAATTTTTAAAACTATCCTAAAATGAATTCTTGGATGGCTGAGATTTTAATTTTCTTCTAATTTTCTCTTGTTTTCTTTCTCCTCTTTATAATCAGCCCACAAAATAATTTTCTATTCAAGAATGAAGCCATGGATTAATGATGGATACGAAAGTATCTCTAATCCATCTTTTAAATCTCTTCTTATGGAAGCAAGCATCAGCTTGACTCCAAAATCCGACAATCATTTCAAAATTTTAGCTGAAATTTCAGTCAAGAAAAATTTCCATCTCATATTAAATTTACGATAAACTTTCATTGTTGAAACTGAATTTTATAATTTATTAAAAGCACCAATTTCTAGTTACATTACACATCCAGCTGCAAATCAATTTGTGGAGAGACTGACATGACAAAAACACAAAAGTCTTTCAACTTCAAAATTCAAAATCTGTTTCTTAAACAATTATAAACTAAAACCAACCACAAATGTTGCAAAATATTTTCACTTATTTTTCTATCACTGACCTATTTCAGTTTCAATACATAATTAATTTTTGATGTCAAAAACACCTTTGAAAAATGGAAATAAATTTCTCAGAAAGACTTCCCAACTCTACAACTACTGAACCATCGAGGTTATAACTTTGGGTATGCTGTCTGAAATTAAGTGTAAAACATTCTTCCTGATTACTTTAAGAAACATTGACCCTATTGCTACTTCCTAATTAAATGGTTATAGCAAAAACTAAATTTGACTTGGTTTTATTTTTTCCAACCTATTAATTTTCTTTAAGTTTATAGCATTTTTGACAACAGTAACAGAAAGACTGAAACCAACGATTTCATATTATCAAAGTCATTTAGCAGAACAATAAAATAAATGATAGTGCTTGTGATATCACTTGGCAAGAATCCATTAACAGAAGAAAGCCTGTGTTTAGATAAACAAATTGAGGAGCCAGATTATTTGTCATCATCCTGCTTAGAGTTTTAAAACCCAAAGACACAATTGTGCAAATTCTTTTCTTCATCTAGCATTCTTAGTGTGTGTGTGTGAATATAAATATTTTTGCAGGGGGTACAAAATTTAATTCATATCAAAACAAGAAGAAAAATCAGCATGAAAGAATTAACAAAAAATAAGATTTCTATAAATTGGTGTACAGACACACAGCAATCAAAAAGCAACTAAACTTGCAGCTTTTTCCCATAAACCACTGCTGTGTGGAACCAACTCCCAGTCGGTTGCTTCTACATTCTTAACTTGTTCAGGTCTAAGGTTTACCATTATCTTCCCCATGTATTTGCATAAAATGTCTCTTACTTTGTAACATTCTACCTCAAGTGGCTCCTGTATCTTGTGCTGGGTGAACATCATTGTATAAATAAAAGTAAACAAAACACAAAAATTAAATTATTGTTATCAATGTCAGTACAAAGATTTCACACTAATATTAATTTACCAGTTGCACTGTAAATTTTTTATTCTTCAAGTTAGAAAAATTTAAGAGTATTGCCCTCAGAAAAAAAACTCATTACAATATGACATTTCTTTTTTGTCATCATCATAACCACTGTACAGCAGTCCAGACCTCAAATGAAATTTATTCAATCCATCACTAAAGATGATGGAAGAACAGTTCCTCATATACTGCAGAAAAAACTCTCACTACTATGTTCTATCTTTACAACAGTCTGATCAGAAGAATGGAGTATTACTCAGTAGGTACTGCCCAGTTTTAAGTCCAACCTAAGTCATTATACAGCCTTTTTGGTGATGAATTATTTTCTACCCTGCAATCCTTAACCCACAGATAAAATGTTGTTAGCTGATAACTATTTGTCATACCTGAACGTACCTATTCTATTATTAATAGACCCTCCCACACATAATAAGTAGTAGTAGTAGTAGCAGTCACCAGTTGAGCTCAGTGGAGTTGAGTGAGTCAGTCTATGTCAGACATTGAAGTATCAACCATCACAACTAGATTGCTGCATCATTAACTCTTATTTCAAGTTCCTAACATTTTGTACGTCGGACCCTTTTAGGACCGACTTAGCGAAATACAAGCCTCCACTGTGAAAACTAATCTACAACACTATTCTAGTGCTTTTAATCTGGCAAATGTTCTAATGTGTCACATTCCTTAGTCCCATCAGCTCAGACATGACATGCCCTGTTCACAGTGATAAATCATTCCTATTACTTTTGTGTTCCTTTGGTAATGAGTAAGTTCCATTCTTTCCCAAAACTGTTACTTTGTGGAACAGACTTCCAAGAGGATACTTGGAATACACTAGAGATTTAACCCATTACCTGCCATGAGCCCCATCTGGGGATCTGTTAAAATTAAACTCACTACATGTTATTCCTTGTATTTACATTGAATTGCTTACATACATTGCATTTGAAGAGGTATATTTTACAACACTTAGCCTTTAAAGTTTTTTTTATTATTAGCCATAAGAAGACACTTTCTGTCGTAATTTTACATTTCACCAGTAAAAAAACAATGACTATTTTGAAAAGTATTTTTTTTTATTATTTCTAATCAATATTATATTTTGATGTTTTATACACATATATATTTGATGTTCTAGTTTCTATAAAAATGACAATGGTAACTACTGAAATGAAACATGAGGAATAAACTCCTGTCTGGGCCAAAAATTTGCATTAAAAAAATTTGGCAGTTAATGGGTTGATCTCTTCAAGTCTAGTGTCAACTATTATATATCCTATATATCCTTTCCAGCTTCAGTCTCTCTTACAACAATCCACTCAGTAACTCTCTACTTTGTGTGGCCCTTGGCCCTTGTATTGGTTACACACACACAGAAAAATAAGAATTAATTATCATATAGATTCTCTTTGCATCTCTATGATGACAATTGTATATTTGTTAATATCATACAAAGATTGATGGAAAAAAGCCCTAAATAGTCTCATGTTCACAGTGCTTACTGTTATCAGTTAGAGTCTTTTGCTTTATTCTGACATTCATCTGAGGAAGAATTAGCAGATATTAACAAGAAACATGTTACCACAGATATAACAACTTCTTTAATGAAATCCAGCAGCTTGGCTTCAATCATATTCCCAACTACCATATAATAGCTTTCCATTGTCTCTTCTAAAAATATTTTCATGGTAACTGTTCTGATGAGATTTCTTCATTGGTACCTTGACATCACAAATTTTAACAACGTACTAGATTGGCAGCTATGTCTCATAATTTCTATATTGAAATTGCTAGTTGTAAACTTATGATCTTTGTTAATTGTTTCTTCTCACTTTTGGAAGTCTCATCTGACTTCCTGCCTTTCTGTAAAAATTTAAAAGTAATGTCAATTGTCATCTGTCACATTGAATCCTGCTTTTTATTATTCACTCTCTTTCTTTCACTTTCAGTCACCCCTTGCATCTTAGTGGCTTTTGTTGCATTGATTGGGGGTGAAATGATTAAAAAAAATAATCCCAATACTTTTTAATAAAAGCTTTTATCCATATTAAAATCACTCTTCTATACTAATTAATCTTATCTTTATTTCATATTTCTCATGTGTTTCATGTCTCTCATTGGTTTCATTAGAAATTGTCTTTACTTTTCAACTATTTCTAAGTGTCTAATAATGTTAAGTCATGGTTTGTATTTCATAACAAAAAATGGCTTTGTTTTGGTTGGAGGGAAGAATATGGCACCTTTTGTTCACCTTTGTCTTTTTTTTCTTTGACTTGAGATTCGTTCTAACTTGTAATTTCAGTAAAGATCAGGGCAAATATATAAGTATTTGAAACCTAAGAAATTGATAATTTCTTTAAATTTTTTAAACTAATCATAAAGCTGCCATTAATTTAATCTTTTCTTACCCAAGTGTTCACAACTCTTCCTTCCTCCCTAACTAGAATATATATATATATATATATATAATAGGTTTAGAAAACAAAAATTCTTTAAACCTAATTTTGTTAAATTCTGCTGAAAAGTCTGTTTCTTTAAATTTTATTATATTTTCCTTTTTTTTTATTCATTGTTGTTCATTTGAATAAAAATTTTAAAACTTTCCAAAGTACTTTCATCTTTTACAGGTCATTATCAAGAACCAGGTGTTGTCAGCATGTCAGACAAGATTTTATTGGCTACACTTGACATTTTTTGCAATGCTAAAATTCAAATTTACTTTAAATATCATTATAGCATATGAGTGATGTTATGTATAGAGTAACTTCACAGAGCTTCACTCCACCAGAAAACAATGTAGCAGATATACTAACATTTTTTGCAAAATGCTGATGCATGTTAAAATCCTCACTGTATTTAGTTTTGTTGAAGTTATCACTAATATTTTCTATTGAGATTTACAAACTCTATGTTTCGTTCAGTTTGGCAAACCAATCAATAAAATTTGAATAAGTCGATTTGTTTGGAAAAATACTTTAGCAAAAACCCTACTTCAAAATTTAATAATTACCTTAATTTAATAGATCTTTGTGGTAAACAATAATTTTTAAGAAAATTTATTTCCTTTTAAACAGTGAAGAATAAATTCTTAGGATTTCTTACCCTTGAGCAGGCAACATACAACTGTTCATGCATAAATATTTTTTTTCTGGAGCCAAATTCTTTTTGAAGCATTTAGCCTTGTGATTTGTTTATAGTTCTTGCAGATGTAGGATGAACTGGAAACTGGATTCTTGTATATAAAATCATAAAAAAATATATGCAAAAAAATATTGCATTTCTATTAAATAAGTATTTGTTATTTTAATCATTAAATTGTTTTTTCTTTTAAATATTGAGGTATTTTGTATGTCAAATAATAAAACTTTATTTTTTCAAAAAAAAAAAAAGGGAATGAAAATTTATTGTACTAGGCTATGCACACTAGTAAACCAACTGTACTTTATACCCACTTACCTGTTTGAACTTCTTCCCTAGATCTAGTTTTGATCTGTCAATGTATGGCTATTTTAGAGGGTGTGACAGATAAACTAATGAAAATCACAAAATTTTATATATAGATACTACTATTATATTATGTACATATAAAATATTTCATACAAAATTAAAAATATCATCACCCATTATGAAATATAGTTAATTTTAATTTTATTTCATATAATAAAATCTCTAAGTAGTTTTGAATCTATCGCTGCAGTGAGTGTTGGATAGGATGTTGGTATTATCTAAAATTTATTTACTAATATATACAGATATATGCAGACTAATTATCTTGTAAATGTCATGTTATTTGTTTAAATTAATAATAACATTTTCATTAATAGTTAATACCAAAATACTTTATAGTACTCACTGAAAGGAAAGACGTAAAATAATTGAACCTCTTATTATAGATAAGAAACAACACATTAAATATCTTTCATAACAGGAGGTGTTATTTTAAAATGTGTAGGAAATACTTAATATTTATTATAATGATAATTAGACATACATAATCTGTCAATCAACACAAGACAAATATTAGTAGATAATACCAAATTACTATACAGTACTCACTGAAAGTAAAGACAAAAAATACTGAAAGAAAATAAACAACACATTAAATAAACTATATTTCACCACAAGGAAAAGGTATTCTGAAGTCCGATTAAAATATTTCATTGAATATTTTTTCTGTCTTTTAGTCTGTTTTCTCTCAATATCTGATGAAACTTTAAAAAAATAAAAACATGTTAGATTGATATACATTTCCTGTTTGTTCTTTTATTTTATTATACTGTCAGATTTTGATCTACATTTCATCTTTAGCTCATATATAAGTTCATTTACTCACTTTCATTTATTAGATATTATATTAAAACACTTAGCATAGACCATAGTTTACCTTGACTTTCACAGTTTGTTGTTAGATTTTAGAATTTTGAAAACCTAACAATGTTTAACTTCTTTTTATAAATACTTGTTGCAAAATAAAATCCTCAGATTTGCCTTGATAGAGTCTTATCAGAAGACTAAACTCATGAGTAAAGAAAAGTTTTGTCTATATATATATATATATATATATATACACACACACACACGTGTGTGTGTGTATATGTGTCTACATTATTTTGAAGATGTCGTGATTTGTTTCAAATTATAGTAGTATTCTCTAAATCACACAAAATACTTGAGATTTCTAAACTAAATTACATACAAACACATTTAGAAGTAGACTAAAGTGTGTACACATTCCCAGTTTGCAGCAAAGTTTGTGTGCAAATATGAAGGACAAAAATCTGTATGTTATACATACTCATAAATTTATATATGATGCTGATATGATGAGAGGAAAGAAAATTGATAAACAATAAAATAAGTATTGTGATACAGTGCCTGCTTAGATAAAGTTTTTACTTGGCTTCAGAACATGATATAATAACCAACAACTGTAATTTAATTTACTTAGATAAGAGCCATTCTTTCTTCAATAAGGTCTTGATACTTGAATTTCAGAACTCTAGTAAAGTTAGCCAAAGTCAGTGATTTTTCTGTTTCATATTTTGTTACTCTACATAAAGAAATGGTTGACATTGCTATATCAGGGAGATAGTAATTTTATTATTTATTCAGAAGACAGTCATTGCTATCATCAAATAAAAAATACATAAACAAGTACATATTTTGATGTTGCTATTCTTTTCAGAACAAACACTGATATACTAGTAAATAAAAATTTCCTCTTGACTGCAGTATCATGAATTAGGTCATATTTCTTAATGTGCTTTTCACTCATAACTTTGTAAGGTCTTTATTTTTTTTTTGTTCTCTCTCATTCTCTTTTTATTCTGTATGGTCTGTCTGTGGCTAAGTCAAATGCACAGATATACATAATTATTCCCCTTTAGAGACGTACACACTCATGCAAATATTCTCCCCAAATCAAGTAAAGTAAATGAATAAAAAATATTGATTTTATGATACTGGCAGAAATTATCAAATCTTTTGATGTAAATCAGACACAATAATTACAATATTTGATTTTTCATTGTATAATTTTTCATTTTTAAAATGCCTTTCGATCAATTCAGTCTCAGCTTATCTTACCATTGTACTTTGTTGGGAATTTATTAAAGAATATACTTTTGTAGGTTTGTACTTATCTTTGTTGAGTTTCTAAGTAATATATAAATTTGCTATGAATAACAATCAAAACTAACTCATCACAATGACCACGGTGGATAAACAGGTCCAGTAATCTATCTCACACATATTTTTTGAACATTTAACAATTATGTTGTGATGATCACTTACATGTGACACACCTCTGCTTTCTTTAATGTCATTGGTTCGTAAATATATGATACTTATTATATGACAATTTTGCCATCGCACATAATTTGAAATTTTCTCTAAAATCACGGATTGGTCCATTTCCTGACCAATCGCGTATTTTAATATCTTTCTATATTTTTGGCGCCAAGCTCACTGGAGCCTATGCATCGTTATAAAAAGACTCTTGCTGTTTGCCAACAGTTAGTAGCAGTTCAATTCTTGGAAAATAAGGCACGGCGCTATATTGACATTTTAATTCTTAATTGTTACTCAATCGAGTAATCATACTAATTCCTATTAATATCACTCATGAATATTACATCTTTCTACACTGATAAAACACTGTGGAACTATTCTTTATTTAGCTAAGACTTCAATTGAACTTTGTAGTTAAATAACATTCCATATTGTACTCAACATTAATTAGCTAAACTTACCCTTTTATTACAGAAAAGGGAAGCACTTTTTTTTATACTATTGTTGATATTTGTGTATCATTGTTAATACAATATTTTATTAATGTTCACTGAGCTTGATTATTTTTCTCTCGTGTTTTTTGTGCATTATTCATGTGGGGTGTTGTTTTACAAGAACACAGCCTTCCTTCTTTATTATATTCACGGTGACCCTAGCCAACAATACTTACAGCACCACTACAATGTATATTTGTTTATTTGGTCAGCAATACCTCTCAAATATAGGTTTCATTAAAATGTCTGAAAAAGGAACTTCTGTTGAGTTTCTTTATTAAGGATCTGAAGGAAGTGATGTGTAATATGTGGGTAGATATGGAGAAATGGCATTGGTGAGGCGTTTTGATAATTGGTTAGATTTATGTATATTGAATTGTCCTGTTTAGTCTAATTTCCTGTAATGATTTTATTGTCCTATTTAGTATTATTTCATGTAATGATTCTATTGTCTTGTTTAGTATTATTTCCTGTAATGGTTTTATTAACCTCTTTAGTATTATTTCCTGTAATTGTTCTTTTATGGAGTGGTTTCATAGTGGAGGCTTGTATTTGTACTAAGTCGGTCCTAAAATAGGTTCGATGTACAAAACGTTAGGAACTTCATATAATAGGTATGACGAAGAGAAAATCTAGTTGTGGTCGCTGATACTTTAGTATCCAACTTACGGTTGTCTGGCATTGACTAACTGACCGAACCCCTGAACGTTCAGCGACTCACTCGTTACTCTTACTACTCCTACTTATTATAGGTGGGAGAGTCTATTAACTATAGAATAGGTGTGTTCCACTATAACACATTCATTAACTTTTTTGAAGCCTTCGTTTTGTTTTTATTTCATTTTGTAATTTGGGATTGGTCTTCAGTTACAGTTTATAGTTTCATTTTCTAGCCTTGTTGATTTAGAATATCATAAATACACACACTATTTCACTATATCTTAATGCTCCATCATTATTTCCCCAGAACGTGCTCATATGAGCTACATTTCTTGGTTCTACGATATCTAACCTTCATGGCCAGGACCTACCATGCCACTTACATAATATAAAAACCAACCACATTCCCCTCTGTCTTCCACTCAAACATCTCCCTGCAAACAACTGCTCTGAGAAACAGACTCTAAAGAGTATGTTTTCCTGTCTTCTATACTCTTAACTTGTTCAAGTCTAGAGTTAACTGTTATCTTCCACTTCTATCCATATAAACTAATCCTTAACATAATCCTCTACCATGAGTGGACGCTGGGCCTTGTATAAAGTGAACCTTAGTGTAAAAATTTAAAAAAAAACACTATATTATAGATACACATGCATAAATATCTCTTAGTAAAACTGGATGAGAGAATGGAAAATACATGAAATAATTTGGAAAAAATTTAACTCAATATGTTTCACCAATATGCCAACATTATTGGAAGAACTAATTCATTTGAACAAACCCAATCTACATCACTGAAATTAAATGTATTTAATGCCAAGTGTTTAATGTTTAATTTAACATATGATGATAAAGAATTTATTGGCAAAACATATATAAAGAGGGAGACATAAAAATATATACATAAACTGTAAGTTTTATTCTCGGCATCTTTCAAGGAATATTAAACTGAAAACTTGGTTTATATTGACAGATACCTCATTAAATATCAACATGAACCTGGTATTTTCTGAGGAATTGATTGATTTTCATGGAGACCATCTTCAAGTTTGAGTGGGTTTAAAATATACTCACAGGCATATAAAGTCAGCTATGAATACGCTGATTAGAATGCATGCAGTCATTTTTGTTGATATATTTGTTTTAATTTATATGCATAGATATGTATGCATTAGGACTCATTTTGAATCTAAGTACTTCAATGCCAATTTGAATTATCTGCAAATACTTCTGCAGGCATATCAATAAGTCTCTACTCTAATGGTGAATAAAGTTATTTTACACAACAAATATTCATTTTTCAATTTCATCTGCTTTCTTGATAATGTTCTTAATTCATTAGTGAATATTATTCACAAACATCATTTTATAGCAAAAGGTTCAGAGTAAACTTATCAAACTACAGCCTCACCACACAAGGCCATTGTTGATGCAGTTTTTGTAGCAAGTAGGTTTTCAAAAGATTAGAGTTGTTAGTCCCACATCATGCCAGTTTGAAATTTAGGTGTTTTTTCCTCGATCAGCTGCCAATCAACTGTATCCTACTATTAACTCCCACAAGAAATAGATTCATACTTTTTCCAAGGATATTTTTGTGAAAGTGAATGCAGAAACCTCGGCTGGAATTTGAACTCAATATAATAATCTCATTTCGTGCACCAATAATTGCTAAACTCTCCCCAAACCCAACTTTACTGGTACAGGTATTAATATCCATTCATTACATACCTGTATAAGTAAGTCATAACTGTGTATGTGCACACACCCACACACGCATATATATATATATATATATATATATAAGGAATAATGAAATATAATTTTTTTTTTTTTATATCAAGATCAATTTTAGGGGAAAGACGTATGACAAAACAGAAAATGATTTTGAGTGACTACAATTTTGATAAAAAGAAATCCTTCTCTAATTAAAAGAGGAAAAAAAGAGCCACAAGATCATCCACAACAAGTTTGTGTCCAGAGGTACTTACAATGTTCCACCATTCTATGTTCCACCATTCTATGTAGATCTTCTATCATATATATGATATTGGATATGGGATATTTAATAACAAAAAGTGATGGAAACAAACAAAAAGAATATATAGGAAATTGGCTAGATTATATATCCAAAGCACATATTAAGAAAATCCATCTTTAAATTTTAAATTCCTAGCATCTGCCATTCATGTATATGTGTGGTCGCATCAATGGAAACAAACTTAATCTGATGAAGGCCTGAAGGACCAAACACATCACACAAAGACCTTTTCCACTTTGTCATATTTTTCATCCACATTTTTTATATATATATATATATATATATATATATATATATATATATATATATATATATACACTGGGTGTAACAGCAAAATTGCCAATAGTTAGATTAAGCTTTGAACAATTGTATCTCAGAAATGATTAAAGATATCTTACTGGAATTCTTCAAGGTTTTTAAAACACTACTTGGAACAAAAAGAATGTATTTAGCTCTAAGTTGCTCTTGCTGTTGTGACCTCCTAATCCAGTTTTCCTATCTACTGTTCCCTCTTTTTAAACTTATTCACCTTTTTCTTCATGTTTCTTGAAAGAACTTTGAAAATGGAAGCCAGATGCCAGAGTTGGTATCATTACTGAAGGCCTGAATGATCTTTTTCATTTCATGATTGCTCAGTTGGGAAGACATAGTGGAGCTGATACAAAATTATTTTAGCCTGTTCACTTTCTAGATGAATAACTCAAAGGGTTTTTTCGGGATTCTTATGACAAATGGTGTCAAGATGGCGAAACATCTTATCTGAAAAGCTAGAGAAGAGAAACTCAATTTGTTTAGTGTTTTTTTTAGATATTAAACATTTTCTGGGATAGGCAGTTATCCCATACTGATACACAATTTGTACAATTTTACTGTTATACCCTTTATATATATATATATATATATATATATATATATATATATAATAGAAATAGGTGATATAGGCATACAAATTACTAGTCATAAGTGTAAAATAGCATATATTCTGCCTTACTTCTAAACCAGTAGAAAGTAAAGAACAGAGATCATTTGAACATTTAATATGTAGATAATGATTGAGTACCAATAGGCTTGTGATGTTGTATAGGTGAGAAAGAGGCAGTAGAATAGAGAATAAGTTTTTACAAGAAGATTGCATAATTTTTAATTCTATCCAGGCTGGAAAGTGAGAATGGAGCAACTCGAGATCAGACATGGCAGCAATACTTCATTTTTGGTTTGATTCCACTCTTGTAAAGATAAAGTATGACAAAAGGAGTCAGGTACTTACAAAAAAAAAAATTATTAAAGTCAGTGAACTTATAAATGTATAATTAGATATTTTGAATAAATAAAAATTTGTTTAAACTGATTTAGAAAAAAAACACAAAAAATATAAAATCTCATATTCAGAAACAACTTTGTTTGAATTTATATCATTTTCAGTTGGTAATTTTTCATAAATTGAAACTTGATTTTTTTTGTACGTTTGTTTCTTATGAATTGCAACTATTCACTAAAGCAATTATGTCTTTTTTTACTTTTTGTAGAATAAAATTGATAGATTTTTGGATGCACTTCTAAAAACAGTCAATTGAATAGAAAAAATTATTTTGTCACAGAAAACTGACCTTAGAAAAAAAGACAGTGATAATTTATACAGAAAAGTCATGAGATTATAAAACAAAGTGGAATTGATTGAGAGTGAAAAACAGAAAAACAAATGGAAAAGGATTCACCGATTTCAAAAAGAATAACTACATGTATTACAAAAGTAGAACCAAAAAGATGCAACATTAATTGTGTGTAATAAAATTGTGTAAAATGTGCTGTATTATATTTAATGATTCGGATAGCATTCCAAAAGCTAAGCGGAATATTAACACTTTCACTGCTACTCATTTGCCCAGTGCTGCCCCCATCCAGCCAGCCATTTTTAAAGAAAATGCCAAATTTCAACCTACATATTTTATTACACAGAAAACTGGCACCAGTGTGTTTTACAGCATTCCATTTTCATGGATATACCTGGGAATGACTTACTAGATCAGTAATGGGTACACACATGATATCTTTTGAAGCATTGGCCTTTGTGATTTTACAATAGATGGTGCAACGGGACACTCATAACAGTGGTAGGCAAAAAATGTAGGTTTCCGTACTTAGCCAGCTGGAGCAAGATAAGAAAAATGAAGATAGTTAGCAGTGGAAGTGTTAAGAAACAAAAATATTTTGTTCCAAACAAAGAAATGATTACTGAACTGTTAAATAATATCAGTCCTATATGGCAATGAATACTGGAAAATCTCCAAACAAATGAAGGAGAGACTTGAAGAAACAGGAATGTGTTTCTACAGAAGAATGCTGAGTATACCATGGACTGAACATATGAACAATGACAAAGTTTTCGCAAAAATGGAAACAAAAGTTAAACTTATACTTAATATCAAGAAGAGATAGTTGAAATTTCTAGAGCACATATTGAGGAATAAGGACTTGGCAAAGCTGATACACATAGGACAGATTGAAAACAAAAGGGACTGAGAAAAAAAAAAACACATAAAATACTTAGTGAGCTTGAGTAAATGGAAAGAAGAACAATGTTGAAGAGAGGTAACAAAAAGACAAAATTTATTAAGAGCTAGAAAGGACAGGAAATTGTTGAGAGCCATGATCGCCTGTGTCCTGAATGGACATGGCACATAGGAAAGGATCTGTATTAGGGAGAGAACAAGTGCAGATATAAGTAGTGTGGACACAGATATCAACACCCCATGACAAAAATTGTGATATACCCTCAAGAATGATATTGATTTTGAACTAGATCAAACAAAATAGTGCTAAATTGCTATGTAATATTAATCCTCCTATGTTGGACAATTTTCTCACATGTGAATAGCAGGCATGAGATATGGTCATACAGAAGGAAGCTAAAAATACTATGGATGAACTATGTGAGAAAATGAGCAAATTTTAAGGAAAATGGAAACAAAAAAGACATTTATAATTAAGATCAGTAAGAGGCAGTTGAATTTTTTGGGACATTATGAAGAAAGAGGGCTTGGAGAATCTGCTACTTTGAAGGCATGAAGCACAGAGAGAAACAGTGAGAAGTCTACCTTGTGTAAATGAATGGCAGAACAGGGATTTGGAGGGATACTAAGCTGATAGATATTCTTTATCATTATGATGGCTAGGAAGTTGTGGAGAGTCATGATTGTAAATAATGTATATTATGATTAGTCAAGTTCTGATGGGATATATAAAAAGATAGTATCTCCATGGAAGTGGGAAGCAGATACTCTGATAAACCTTTTAAAGTGTTTTCCAACCCTTTGATAAAGGAACACCATATATATTGGTACATTGTTTGAGATTTAGACGGTTACACATGATTGAATAAAATTCTGTGTGGTAAAAGAATCCCATGCAGGCAGGTGTCAAGTTATGAAGATATATATGTGCATCCTTTTTATTATAACTGTTTGAGTGTGGTTGAACTGTGGCTATCATAGAAAATTTCTGCACACCTTGGACAAATCACATTAGTGGTGTTTTGATAATGGCAAAAGAAATCAAATTAACACCTGTAGACTAGGTCCCAGAATGCATCAATCCTAGATTGGTAATTTTTCTCTGAGTATGGATTGGTGTAGCAAATGTCTAGGGACCTGAGAAATGGTGACCCATCCTCAGTGAGGAAATTCTGGTGGAAGTTCAAAGTGCCTCTGATGTACAAATCAATCATCATAACCGGATGTAATGGCAAACGTCTATTCAAGTCATCTAGTAT
Organism: Acanthosepion pharaonis; assembly: GCA_903632075.3. Classification (NCBI taxonomy): domain Eukaryota; kingdom Metazoa; phylum Mollusca; class Cephalopoda; order Sepiida; family Sepiidae; genus Acanthosepion; species Acanthosepion pharaonis. The sequence continues at coordinate 3,300,628 of CAHIKZ030001890.1, forward strand.
TTGGTTCCCACCTAAGTTTTCTGCAGGATAACAGGCCTTTGATCATTGGAAGTTGGTCCAGTAAAGTCACCATAACTGAGTCATACCAGGTTCAGCATATTGTAAGAGCATTTATGGTTAGCTGCAAAGTGAACACAGTAAATATCAGAGCAAATATAGCCTTGGGAATGTCACTACAGACTGTTGGGACTTGTTTATTACAAAAGGAAAACAGAAAGGCATATCTTGAACCATACTCACTCATACACCACATCATTGCATCAGTATTAGAAGTGTGTCACCTGAGAGATTGAATAGTTCTCTGGACTATTTAGTGATGAGAGCAGGTTCTACCTTCATGCAACATCAACTTGATGAGTGAAATATTCCACAGTATATTTGCCCAATCTACTGGCATTTATGATCCTTTTGCCTTATGTTTTCTTTTAACAGTTACTTGTATAGTCTTTCTGCATTTCTCTTTGTTTATTTAGTCATTTTATCATTGTTTTGTCTTGTTCAGTTGTCATTGCTGCTTGTAAAGAAAATGGCACTACATACAACCATAACGTTTAATTTTTCTGTTAGCATTACTTCTTTGTTAAAGTGTTGATTCTTCCAGCATGATAATACCTGCCAACATGCTGCTCATGCTGCTCTACATGCTGTTCACTATGTGGAACATCTTCCTTGGTCAGCACAATCATCAGACCTACTCTTGTCTAACATTAATAGGAGAAGATAGGTTTGTCTATCATCTAGTCTACACTCCTCTCCAGCCTTGTAAAAACAGAGTAGAGATTTATCCCTTGTCTTTTGTTTAGGATTGGGTTTCAAGTTCCTTCTAAAGTCTTTTCATTCCCTATCTTTAATAGCAATCTTTTGTGTTTTGGTGGCATTATCACCCTGCTCGGAGTGAACAGAAAAAAAAGTATGTTTCATGATGATATGAAATATAACTTGTTCAGTAAACCCACCTACAAATCTTGCTGTATTGCATCAACAGATGCAAACAGAGTTGTATAATTTGCCATCTATATTAACATATACTTGTAAGTGTATAGGCCTGTGTTAATGTCCAAGGCTAAATGTGAACATTGTTTCTGACTATTGTTGATAATGATCTTATTTTGGAACTATATATTGATTAACATACTGTAATCATTTACAGTAAACCACTTATATTACCTGTATGTTGAGCAAATTGAAATACATATTAAGATGGCTGCCATTTTCTATTCTGTCACTGTGTATGTATGTTTACACATATGGATATATTACTGCAGACGTCAAGATATATATATATATTGTACATAGATTTTTAAAAACATCACCTAGTACACTTAAGACAAATCACCAATTTCTCTTATTCATTATGTCTAGCATCTCTGTAATTTGTAGAAATATAGAGATAATGTCAATATTGCAATCTCAACTGTATATATATATATATATATATATATATATATACACATACATACATTTTTATATACACCTCCATGTATTTGCATAAAAGAAAAAAAAAAATTATGATGCAATTTTTCAGTTGATCCAATGAATATTACTAACAACATTTTGTTTTTTTGCTTATGGATACTTTGTTTCAATAAATTCATTTTTTTTTGCCTTGAATAAGTCTATACTGGACGAAATGCTAAAAATACAGTCTTCCTATTGTCTTTTTTCCTTTTATCCTATATATATATATATATATATATATATATATATAAAAACACATTTTAAAAAAAAGAGACAAATTTAACAGTTTAAAATTTCATCATTCCAACATTTTTAACATTTTGATGTGTAATTATAACCAATGTTGTCATTTTTATATTGCTCCCTCCTACACATATATAATTCTCTCAACAAAAACATTATTTCAATGAAGTCCTAAAGGCTGAAATGTGTTACATAAAATTTATCATTAATTTTGCTTTACATTGTTCTGATATATAAAAATGTATATATCATATTCTCCCATATGTGTCTATATTTCTGAGATGAGGTATTATGTAGACTATTTACATTATTCGGACTATTGTCCTCATCTTTGTTGCCATATTTATTACAATGTTTCGGCTTTTGTACGCTCCGGCCGTTTTCAGTTGGTTGGAATGTCAAACTGAACCCTTTAATTTGCTCACTGGGGTAGACTGTTCTAGTTCCACATGCCATGTTTAATGGATGTCAATTATTAGTTATCTCCCTAATTCCCATCTCCAAGTTCTCCACTGCCTTAACCGGGTATTGAACTCACACTCTTTGGGTCCTCTCACTGGATCTAACCAACATCTTTATCCACTGTGTCTGAATATTATAAATAGTATATATTCTCCCATCTATAAAAAGGGCTACATAAAGAAAGAGGATTAATAATTAAAAATCCATTATTTCTTTATAAACAAAGGTAAACAAAAGATCATAAGAGTGACTATAGAAAGAGGAAGGCAAAGGGATAATAAAAGTGCATATAGAAAAAAGATGAAGGCAAAGAATCATAAGTATGACTATAGAAACGAGAAGGCAAAAGAATCATAAGAGTGACTATAGAAAGATGAAAGCAAAGAATCATAAGAGTGACTATAGAAAGAAAGAAGAAATCAAAGGATCATAAAAATGGCTACATAAAGAAAGAGGAAAACAAAAAGAGTCATAAAATAATTACACAAAAGAGGAAAGCAAAAAGAATCGTAAGGAGAGAGAGGGAGGGAGTGAGACTTGGAAAAGAAGTAAAGATTATAAAGCGTTTTCCGTGATGTTTTTGCAACTAGTGTTTTGCCGATTCCTTCCTTTTTTATTAGGAATACTTTTGCTGCATCAGTAATCAGCTGAAAATAGATGGTTCACTCATGGCCAAAGATTTCTATCTAGTGGCAGTTATGTTCCTTCTGATTTTGATATTATGTATTTTCACAATAGCACCAAGAAATATTGACAGCCTTGACTTCATCAATTAGATAAATGATGCTTGTCACATACAATCATGAATCTCACCCACCCCCTGACATCCACTTATTATTGATGGCCACCCTGAGGCATGCTGAGATATGATACTCAGACTGATTATCAGAGTTGGTTGGAAGGTAACCAATTTGATTGTGCTGCTTGTCATACAAGTCCAAGAACGACTTTCCTGCTGCATCATCCTTTGTCGCTGTTCTTTGGTTACTTATTTTATGGTCAAGTGGTTAGAACTTTCACTTGCCAACCATAAGATCTAGGTTCAAATCTTACTATGGTCAATTTGTCTGGAAGGTGACCTCTTTATGCTATTGGTCTAGGGAAGCAATCCTAGTATGTGACATCTTTGGAAAGTGTCTTAAAACCATACCATGGGTTGAACCAAACCATTTGAGTGAAATCAGGTAGACAAAACTATTTGAAAGCCCATTATTCCATGTCTCTTACACTTGCTAATGCAATGCACAACAAGTATATTTCCAGTAGGCCACGTTATGCTTTGTTCTCAGCCACACTGTGGCTAGTTTGTATTGCCATGGACAACAGATAGTGATAATTATGGTTACCTTTTCTCTTTCTCTTCAAAGTTATTTACCTTGAGCTCCTTGATAAAATCTAAAGAAGAATCAGTAATATTACTGATCCTGATCTTTACCACCACCATGAAATTGTCTCTCTTTGACTTTTCTATAAATACTTTCATGGTAAATATTCAGATGAGTTGTTTGTTATGTTATCTAGCCTCTTTAATTTAAGCACAGAACTATACTGGCATCAAGATCTCATCAATTTACAGTTGACCTAGATAAATATAGCTTTAAGTTCTATGCTAACAGTTTCTTTTCTTGCAATTCTCACTTGTGGAACTCTCTTTTGGCTCATTTTTTTCCAGCCAACATTAATCTTTTTTAATTTTTTAAATGTAATGTCAGTTACTATCTACTGTCCTCCTGATTATGGTTTTCTCTTCCTGCTCATTATTAATGTTTCTGTTCCTAATTTTTCGACACCCTGTAGTTCCTTGTGTCTTAGTGGCTATATTGCCTTGCATGAGGTATGATAATTAAAAAAAGGAAAGAAAAAATGGCTGAGCAAATCAGTAAGGTATCATCAAATCATATACTGTTCATGTTAAACAGGAGATCTGGAGAATATGCTGACAAGCAACGTTATTCTACATTATGCAGAGCGTGTTTAGCAAGGGTATCATAATGGCAGAGATTCTACTTGAAAAGTGCATCATTAGTCTTGCTGCAAATGAATGATTTTCAACAGTATATATTAACATTTCTGAGGTTACTTTTGCTCAATGCTATGGATGCCATATTGTCCACCACTGCTGCACTTAGAATATATTGATCTTGGTTTGTGCCTTTGTATATTGTGGCCATCCACTATCTAGTTAAAGGGTGGAGTAATGTTCATCTCATCACTGTTGCTAATATGGAATTATTATCAGCCTAAATTTGAGGTGAGAGAAATGTGGTTTGACAGAAGGATGCTGAGAATGGAATACTATGGACTGAATATGCAAGTAATGGCAAAGTTTTAGAGAAAATGGTAAAAAATAGGACACATATTTGATATCAGAAAGAGATAGTTGATATTTTTAGGGCACATGTGATTAGTGGGATTGGAAAATCTGACACTCAAATGATATATTGATGTCAAGGAAAACAACATTTAATCTACCAAAGGGGCTTGTGTAAGTCAATAGAAGAGGGTTTAGGTGAGATAACAGAAAATCAAAATTTACTATAAAGGACAGAAAATTGTAGACAATGCATAGAAAAGGAAAAGAATGTCAATATAATCCGTAATCTTTTTGAATTGACCCTCCAATCTCTCAAAGAAGGTCAATTTAACTACTTTAAAATGATTATAACGGAAGAAAAAGAGCATGGCGTGGCACCTGACAGCATTAAATTCTTTCATCACACTGAACCATATCACAGTATGTATCACTGTCTAATGCTCAGACAAAGATGGTGCATTGGTATAAGTATTAATGTCACTAGATGTCCTCAGATTTTGTAAAATTTATCAGACTATATACTAACCGCTAATAAGTACATACTAGCAGTTGTTCCCAAATGGTGCAGAAGAGGATAGCAGGTGAGTCAGTATTTTTGAAAGACAATCATAGATTTGCAGTTTCAAAAAATTCATCTGCAAAAATAAATATGATTTCAAAGTTTAAGATATTATTATGGATTACTTGTAATGTCATGCATGAGTCCCAGTATAAATATTTATAAATAATTACTGACCAATTTTATCACTGATATTTTTGCACCATACCAAGTATTAACACTATAATAACTAGGGTCTGCAAATTGGAGGCGAGAGTTATCAATGATTATGTTCTGACTTTGAATCTGTAGTTATTTCCCTTTAATACTTTCTCTGTTTTTTATTTTTAAATGTACTTTTTATCACATAAAATTTGGTGAGGTGCAAACAAATATTCTTTCCAAAAATGTGGTCCCAGAGGAAAAAGTTTGGAAACAACTTTACTAGAGTGTTGAAGATCATTGTTGTTTTTCAGCTGCTGCAATTTTATTTCCTTAAACAGCCTCAATCTGCCTAATCTATGTCAAGGGCTTATCGGAAAAGTACAAAAGACCTGTTGTCCATATAACATCAGGACAACTTTCAGATGTGGTTCAACACTATGCAGGCATCTCTTTCCACAGAGGACTGTGTGTATGCCATTCTGTGCAGCTGTGGCAAGAAATACAAAGGAGAAACAGGCCATAAATCCATAACATGAGGAGAAATAGAAAAATTAGGCAGGGTTGACCATATATGGAGAGAAAATAGATAGAAATACTACTCTCTGTGGGATGAAGATGAAATAATAGACAGAGAACATCACTGGAAAATATGAAAACTTAAGGAATCAGCACATATGCTAGTCTACAAAAAAAAAAAAAAAAAAAATCTGACGAAGCATACATATGAATACAATATGGGAACCAGTAATACAGAGAGATAGAGAAAAACAATAACAAAAACTTGTGAACATCATGAATATGGGAATAAAGATGAGGATAACAGTCCAAATGATGTTAATATAGTTACAATAATGATTTTAATATAGTTACAATACCTCATCTCACAAATATAGACAAAATTTCTACCTATTATTTAAAACAAGAAGTTTTGCTTATCATTTAAAACTAAAGTTCCTTTTATTATTTATAACAAATTTTGCTTTAATATTTAAAACAAAAGTTATTATTTAAAACAAAACATTCTTCATATTATTTAATTCAAAAAGTTTTGCTTATTATTTAGAACAAAAATCTATTATTTAAAACAAAAAATTCTAATTATTATTTAGAACACAAAATTCCGTTTATTATTTATGACAGAAATTTATTTTTATTTTATTATAACAAAAAATTCTATTATTTAAAACAAAAAGTTATGTTTAGTATTTAAAACAAGATTTAATTTATAATTTTAACAAAAATTTTGCTTTGTTATTTAAAACAAATGTTCTATTATTATTATTAAAAAACATCTACTTATTTAAAATAAAAAATTCCATTTATTATTTATACCAAAAAATTCTGTCTTTATTAAAATAATTCCTAGCAAAAATGTAAAATAATGTGAAACAAGTTGTCTCTTTAAAGTCAAAGTCCAAGAATATAGGAAAGGCAAATCCAAGAAGGAGATAGAAATACCTGGTCTATTAGAATCTTTTTTTTTTCTACCATTTGTTTTTAGATAGAATCTGCGAGACCAGAGAAAAATAGAAAAAAAAAAAGAAAAAAATCTGGTCTGGCAAACCCTATCTGGAGATCATCTCTTTGATAACAGACAGTGAACATTGTTGAAGTGTAAGACAATTAAAGAAGCAGTATACATCAGCTTGTCAAACAGATGCCTAAGTCAAGCAGAGTGGGGTTTTCTTTGCTCTGCAGGCAGATAATTGGAGACTCTTTCTGTGTATAGTTTGGAATACTGTTTGTTAAACAAGTGTTGCATCATCTGTGCACGTTGTTGGAACTATGCCAATCTAGTCAGCATATTATTTTCTTTTTACACACTTTTCTTTGAAAAAGAAATCTGCTCCTCTTTACAGATTGTATACTTAATGAAGACTGAAAATTGAACTGGTCAAAATGATATCCAATCAACAACAACAGCATGAAAAATGTGTTTACCTGTCCAAACAACTCCGAGAATCATCAAAGATTTCTTTAAGCAAATGCCAAAATAAACAAGATGAAAAGCCTATATGATTAAATCCATGGAAAAAAAATGTTTATATTCCAAGTATGTCACTTTACTTCAAGCTGCATCTGGTGAATATTTTAAAAACTTTTATGAACAGTAAACTTAAGCATAACAAGAAACTGATAAAAAGCCTTCCTATATATACAAAGTTAACATCAAATGGTTTAAATATCAACTACATTATTTATATTCAGCCTAATGAAAAATTATTTCATTTTTATACTAATATTTATTTGAATCTTGACTATCTGTTTCTGTTATTAACATAACATTATGGCCATCTTTACCTTTGGTCTTCTCAATGTGTTTGCCAATCCAAGTCAAATTCAAACTATTTGCCTCCTTTTTGTTATTAACACATTTTAGATGTTGTGCCCTCTCATCTTCATAAGGTGTCTGCCAATTCAAGTATCCTTAAATCAATCCTGAATGTTATTTTTAATCTACATGGGTTAGATTGTTTTCATCTCACGACACATGTCTTGGGATATCTTGTTTTCTTCTTTTTTTAAATACTGCTCAGTTCTTGCTGAGACTGTTTTTGCAGTCAAATTCTGTACTACCCAACTCAGGGTTTGAACTCACAATTACTATATCCCCAAATTCATGAACCAATCACCAAGGCTATTGTCCTGTGGGATTAAATAAAGTGTTTAGTTCAAAATTCCCTTAAAGTTGACAGACACTTGATGGAAGCCAGACATATAATAGCTTAAAGGTTGTTATAGTAACAACTATGATGAGTACATTAGTCAGAATGTAAATAGTGATAACTCATCATTCCAGAAATTTAGACTGGTTTAAATCTTTTCTGGTTGTGCCAGATAAAAATCGTTATTACATTTCTACTTAAAATGACAATATTCTTGAGAACATTATTATAAGCTAAAAGTTAAAGAATGTAAAAAGAAAAAAACATTTTAAGAATGTAAAACACATATTTCAAGAGGTGTTTTCAAAACCACATGAACAGGTTTTAATTATTTCATGAGGTAAAGTGCAGCTTTAGATTTTCTCTTGATTTCCCTTCAGACCCAAATGAACTTATTTCATAATGTATAATTCTGGCTTTGACAAACCAATTCCAGTTATATTTTTTCTTTTATATGACATGACACCAATGGGAATTTAAGAAATATAGTTTCATATTTTACTGTCTTGAAGTTTTTGTTACAGCCAATGAACTTGAAACTAAAAAGATGGCATTTCTTTTTGTGTGTAAAACTCCAACTTTTTATATTATAAATCAAAATTTAATCATGATAAAATATGAAAATAGACATTTTTAAGAGCGTATTTAGTTCAGTAACACCTTAAAAAATATTGGAAAAAAAATTAGGAAAATCAACCAATTCTTTTCTCCAAATGTGTTTCATCATCTTTTGTACTTACATTTTAATGAAATAAAATAAAAAAGAGGAACTTAAATGTTAAAAATTTTCTTTTTATATATATATATATATATATATATATATATATATTCATTTTTAATGTTTGGAACAGCTTTCATGAAAAATAATTTTTTTCTTTGTTGGATACTAAAATAAAATTTATTATAAAAGTGAAAATGGAATAAATACATTTTTATTTTTTTCAGTGAAGTCTTATCTTCTTTTAAAAGCAATTCTCTTAATTTTATTTTAACTTTCAATACACATATTTCAGTAGTAATATAAGTTGCTATGTTAAAGATCAAAAAATTAGACAAGTTCCAAACAAAATATACTATTTTTTTCTGTTAAAGTTCAAAAACTTTATATCTGTGATTTCTTGACTGGAACAGATTTATTAATTCCTATCCCATTTTTTTTATTACTAGTGAGACCAAAAATTTATATGTCCTTTGGCAGAAGCATGTTTCTTTTTATCAGTTTTTGTACATGTCTCTTAAAAAATAGGAGTTTCTTAAATTGACTTTGCTATGCATTTCAGACTTTGATTTAATGTTTAATTCCTCTCTTGCTATATCCTGAAGTTTTAAATATTTCTAAGTTTCTCTCCATAAAATATATTTAATGATTATTAACACTATTTACATTGTTCAGACTGTTGTCCTCATCTTTATTTACATATTCACAATGTTTTGGCCATTGTATGCTTCGGTCTTCTTCAGGAGATATATGTAGGATTTTTGAGGCCATATGATATGTGTATTAGAGCATAGTCTAAGGTCAACATTAGCTACTTCAACCCACTGGTTTATGATTCTATCATTAAAATTACCTTATTTTAATAACAAACACTAAAAGACGAAAAAACAAAACATTTGCCCTAAAAATTCACTCATTAAAAAAAGTTGCTTCAGGAGCCCCTCTCAAGTTAGGGGCCCTGAACCTTCAACTTCATTAGTTTCATACTAAATCCACCACTGTATATAACTGTGTTTATCTGGCAGAATGTGGTTAAAATAATATTCTTTGTTGTCATTTTAATTGTCATGTTTAAGTTGATCACTTTTTTTTACCTGCAAGCATAATTTTCTTTTAGATTTTTTCAAATTTTTGAAGAAGCAAGGTCTGAAAAATGTAATTTTACTCAATATTTCTAATTCTGTGTCTTTTTATTCGGCAAGAATTGTTAAGATTGTCAAATAAACTCTGATGAAAGTCAGCCAGTAAAACATAAGAAATGAGCAGATGGAAATCTCAAATGAATTCCTCATAATCACAATGGATAACAATAAAAGAATAATTTAAAAAAATTCTAATTGAAGACGGTTTAAGTCATTAGGGAACCCTGCAATGACAAAACAAGATTAATGTAAGGAAATAGTAATTACAATGTCAAGGTAAAGTATCATGAAATAATGGCTATGTTTAATCAGGATGTATTGACCACCAAGGCAAAGCAAGTGATTACTGAGAGGTCAAACATTTCATGATAGTCTGTGCTATGGCATGGAACTAAATGAAAAATGGTCAGGACTAGTCTGAGAACTGACACCTATTTCCTCATAAAACATGGATAAATTATCTGTTATTCATGCAACCAGCAGTGAACTCAATCATCCTAGCAGTGTTGTAAACAAAGGAGATTCAATAGGCGGACATTTAGTGAAACATTGGGGAACACGACCCAAATAAATTTGGAAGGATAAGCACCAATCCATTTATAAGTCAAGCCATATGCAAACACAGAAGCATTGAATGATCCTACTATTAATCACAGTTGATGACAAGAGTGCAAGTCACCCAAGTTATTCACTTTTAGATAAAGTCAAAACGAGGGTTAGTAAATTCAAAAGAAGGCTCATTTAAGATTCTTCTTCTATATGCAGTGGTACTTCAAGACTTTGGCAATCATGGCTCTCCACAATCTCCTATCCTTTGTAGCTTTTATTAAATTTTGATATTGCTAATATCAAAAAAATTTCATAAAATCTTGAATTCTGTGAATTATACAATCAAACAGGAAATGGTGTCAGGTAAAAATAGCACTAGACAATTTAATTCTTTATATTAATAAAAGTTAAAATTGTTGAGGTAAAAAGTCTACTTACAAGACAGAAAATATAGGACAAGAGCTCGATTTACAAGATAAAAGAGTCAGGACAGAAGTTCTATTTATGAAATAAAAGAATTAGGAGAGAAATTCTAATTATGAGTTGAAAGAGTTAGGATAGGCATTCTAATTTAAGATAGAATTAGAATAAGTGTACTAATTACAAGATATTTGATTTCAATAATTTGTTTTTACTGCTTATTAACCCTTTGTAGTTTATTCAAAGCCAGAAAATATTTTTTTTGATTGTAAGAATTTTTTTTTGAGATAATAAGAATTTATCGGCACAAGTCTTACAGTTTCAAGCCATTACACCACTTGCATATCCTGGTATTCCCAAGTAGTCACCAGACTCAGCAGTGATTGTACAAGAACTTGTAATTTCAACATGATATGGCCATAAGCCTCATTACAAGATTGAAGAGCTAGAATAAGTACTACCCTAATACTTGTGACCTTGAACCAAGAAATTTTCTGAGTGTTTCATCATAAGACATTGGTCAGCAATAGTTAAATAAACCAGGACAACTGACATGATTTCATTGCTCACTAGATATTCCTCACATGCGGATTCAAGTGAATTCAGCTTGCAAATGCTTCAGGTATCCCATTATACAATAAAGCAACTCATCTTGCAGACCATTAATACAATGGTGATATGGATCTTCAGTGAATTTGTTGTCTTGTTTTGTAAATGCTTATGTCAAAGTGCCTCTTTTTAAAGTACTTTTTAGCAAGTTAGTTTTACACACTATTATGCCAACAGGCAATCCGATTCTCACTAGTACACACACTAAGAGCAATTAAACTGATACCTATATCCACAACTACTAATTCTGTGTTCTTTGTCCCTTCAGGGTATGAGTGATCATGGCTCTCTGCAACTTCCTATTCTTTGTTGCTCTTACCAGTATTTGACTTGTTTCTATTTGTCTCACTTTCTTCCTGTTTTGCCATTCGTTTACACAATCATATAAGGTGGATTACTTTCTGTTTCACTGTGTCTCTCTTGCCTTTCGTATATAGTGGGTCAAATTCTCCAAGACCTATTTTCTCATCACTTGTGCTAAAGGTTTCAACAGTTTTTTTTTTATTCTAACTTCCCTTTTTCTTTACATTTTCCTTAAAACTTCCTTGTTGTTTACATGCTATCTCCATGATATTCTCTGCATTCTTCTACAATTATCTGTGAGGAAATTGTACAACATTCAAATTATTTTTCCAAGTATGAATAAAAAACAATTTTTCATATTATTAGTAATTTTTTAAATTTCAGAAAATTACAAAGGAATAGCAATTTTTAAAAAATATTTTTCATTATAAAGATTCTTGTTTCTTTTTGTTCTGTTAAAATATTTAAAATTTCTAATTTGTTTAAAAAAAGGAAGAAATTACAAATTATACACTTGTTAGTGTCAATTTTCATAATATTTTCAGTAAGCAACAGAAGTCTTAGAAAAAGTTTTCATTACTTGTGGCTATTTTATTTGCCTCTCCACCCAATACGTTTACTTGGCAGAAGGATATATAAGCAAAAAAGACAAGAAAATTTAATGCTTTTTATCACATATTTTTTATATGTAAAATTAGGCAACTATTTGAAATTTCAAAAACACCCAGCATGATACTTCTGATAAGATTTATTTTGTAACTAAAGCAAATCTTTTAGTGCCTACGAGTTATTATTGAAAAAAATATGTCTTGAAAAATCCATTCATTAAAATCTCATCCACAAAACTTTTACTGAAATTCAAGCCAAAGAAAATTCCACCCAAATAATAATTTCATGAATTTTCTCACGGATGAAGAGGAGATGAGGCAACAGAGATATGGTTCTAGAGAAGGATGAAGAGACTACAATGTAGACAGCATGTAACAATAAAGAAGTCTCAAAAACAAAAAGGACACTTAGAATCATAATGAGACAGATGAAATTTCTTAGACACATAATGAGGAAGGACGACTTGGATAATTTGATACTCACACTATACATGGTGCGATGGGTAAATAGTCGCCGTTTTATTTTTATAATTTTGTGCATGCATATTTGTTTTTGTTGACTGCAGAGTATAGTAGAGTCAGCTGGACACCATCTGTGAGAAAAAGAGCTCTATGATGCAATTCCCTCCAATGGCATGCTGTACTGTCTCGTATTTATGCAAGAATCTTCAATATGAATATTAAAGAGTGTTTGGGTGTCAATCTCAGGAGATTGCAGAGGATCTGGAAAGAGTTGGATGGGTCTAATAGTGATTACGAAGGTACAGCACCTCAGTAAACTCACTCTTCCAAATTTGTTAGTGAGGGCTACAGACTCAACTTGTAAACCTACATCTAGTGCCTTGAGAAGGCAGTGATGCTCAGGATCAAGAGGGTGGTGGCTGGAAGTCCCTATGTCTGGCAACAGGGCTCTTCCTCCATGACACACAATCAGGAAAACCCAGTGATGGCTGTCAGACAATTTCTGCAACCACATCACCCCTTACATCTAGCCATCTAACTCCCCCGATGGCAACCCCCTTGATTATTATATGTGGGGTACAGTTGAGCAAGAGACCAACAAAACTCCTTGTAACATGAAAGATGAACTGAAGGCAAGGATTATGGCAGCATTCACCAACTTAAACAAGGAAACCATCCAGAAGAGTTGCAGAAGATTCTGAAGTCGTCTGAAGGCTGTAGTTGAAGCCAATGATGATTTTATTAAATAAATTTACTCTTTAGTATTTCCAGAAATTTTTGTGTCATTTTGGTAAATATTTCTGTTAAAATGGGATGTCAGTGTTATTTTCATTTTCACAGAGTTTAGATTACAATTTATCCATTGCACCCTGTATATTGAAGGCAAGAGGGACTTAGAAATGCTGCAAGTAACCTAAGAAGCTTGAGGAAATGGATGTCAGAAAAGAAACTGGTAGTGAATATGAAAAGACACATGTTACTATGAGCTACAAAGTATAAGAAATTGTGGAGAGCCATGATCACCCACATTCTGAAGACACACAGCATACAGAACAAAAGACATTTTTTTATCTGGGTTGGAGTAAGCAAAAATTGGATATGACATAAAATGCTGGAACAACTGATATAATCAAGAATTTAGTGAGGTATTATGTGCAGTTATAATGAATGCTTTATGATACTGTTATGGAAATAACAAAAGAACTATTAAAAGATATATTTAGTAAAAAAATAACTTGCTTGTTTTTATGAAAAATATAATTTATACATACAATGAATCATAACTGGCTTAAGATTTATGTGTGGCATATTCAAATAATATATGATGGCAGAGATGTATGTCATTCTGCTGTTTGCAGAGAGTCATTTCATCTATTCTTCTTTCTTTTTTGTTGGTCCAGCAAGTCAGAGTTTCCGCTATTTAATTTTGGTTTCCTATTTATATTAATGGCATTAACCAAAATATAACTGAACAGGCTTTTGCCAAAATTTGACCAAGAAACTGGAAAATTTGTGTTACTTAAGCCATTTAGGCACATACAGGATTACTACTTTACTCAGGTGTTGTCTTAACTTGCATTAACCTTGCATACATTCTACAAGGTGTATAAATTTGGGTTTGGACTTGCATCACTTAGCAGAATATGCAAATTCATTTATTCAAGTAGATTTTCTTTTTTTAAGCTATATAATTTAAATAATGATAATGTCAGAATATAATTTAAACTTAAGGCATATATCTTGTGAGTAAAAATAATTATGGAAATATTAGCTGTTTTCTAATAAGAAAAATGTTAGCATTCATTATAACTTCTTTTTTTATGGACTGCATTCTTTCAGAACATGCTCTCCACAACTTCCTAATTGTTAGGTATATTACTTGCAGTTTTTTCTGCCATTTGCTTTCAATATCGTCTGTGAATGTTCAATTTTCCTAGCTGTCTTTTCTCATTAAAGTTACAAGATATAGTACTGACACTAATAATGATGCTAGTGTGTGCTATTGTGAACCATTTTTCTACAGAGGATAGATTCCACCAATTCAGACCTTCACAGCTCAGAACTGTCATGCTATCCAATGTGCATGTCATCATCCTCATTTCTAACCTAAGAAGGAAGTTCCATTTAGATAGTGTCTTCTCCAGATCTGTTACTTTGAGGAAAAGTCTTCTTGAGGAATCTTGCCTGATTACTACAATCTTAACATATTCAATTCTCAGGCCAACTCCCTTTACACCCTTGACCACCATATTCAGTAACCCTCCACTTTGAGTGTCTCTCTGGCCTTGTATTGCGTGAACCATAATAGAAAACATAACAATGTTAAACAGTAATAATCAGGATATAATAATCAGCAGCTTACTGAAGTTTCATTTACTCAAAGTAACTTTGTGTAAATTTTCATAAGTTGACAACTCTTGAGAAAAAAAAGAAAGGAAAAATTTTCGATAACAAAACAAAAAAACAAATGTAAATAAGGAAAAATGTTGAAGATGCAAGTTAAATCATCTTTGATTCTCACTAATTAAACACCAACATTTACCAAACTTAACAAATATAAAAATGAGAGAAACATTTATTAAATACTATAATTTCACTTTTCCTTACACTTATCAACTGTTCAGTCTGTGGAGAATAGAACAATTCATTAGCAACTGAGAAGAAAAGCACTTGACTTATTTATCTTGACACAATGCCACTTACATTACGAGTTTGGTAATGACACTATCACACCATATTAGGTGTCAAGTGATATGCAAAAAAGTTAAATTACAATAAGACTCAAAATTCAAATAGTGTATTTAAGATAATCAGTTGCATAATCTAAATGACACACTGTGCATTTTGCTTGTAAAAATCAATTTCTAAGTTATACAATATAAACCCATATTATTCATTATCATATCAAGATAATATATCTAAGTATAATTGGTATTATCCTATTATTATTCAGTTTGCTCCTTAGGGTGCATGTTACACCCTGTTAAAACCTCATAAATAATGGCCGAGTTCCTTTTGATTGTGATGAAAGACATATAACAATGTTTGACCTCAGTGTGAAAAAGAAAGAAAGCAAAAGAGTAAGAAGATAGAGGAGACAATGATGCTCTGATGCTTTTAACTTCTGCTTCAATGAAATGGAAAAACTTGTCTTTTCATTTATACCCTCTTACTTCTTTAAATAATAACCTGCATTAATACTTATGAATGTTTCTGAAATATTTTGTTAAATTTGTTAAACTCAAATATTTAAAAAGCAATAGTGAAATTCCCACAGGTATGTTATAGCCATGGTACTCGCAAGGGGCTTATTCAATCATTCAATGATTATTCAATCATTCAATCATTCAATGATTATTCAATCATTAACTGAAAAATTATGATTCATCAGAAAAATTCAAATATCAGATCCATGACATTTTCAGTTGTATTTCTAGTTATAATTATTATATGAAAATAAAAGGACAGAATGTTCGAGTTAAAAGATAAGGATTGAAAAACATTTGCAAAGAGAAGCACTTCATTTATATGTCTTATTCAATCAGGATATGTGGATAATCATGCATCACAACAAAATCCTATCCTTTGTTACTGAAAGCAATGTTTATCTCTTTACTATGGTTCCCATTCCTTATACCATCATCCAGTTACAGAAGCTCATAAGGTAAGTTATCCAGTGTTTCTCTCTGTTCTGTCACTCTTGCCTTCTATATGTCCTATGAGTGTCAAATTCTCAAGGTCTTCTTTCTTCATTATATGTTCCAGAAACTTCAATTTTTTTTTTTCAATTCTAAATGCAAGAGTGTTTTTGTTCCAATTTTCCTTACAAGTTCCACATTGCTCCAAGATCAACTTTCAAAATCAGAAACAGCCCGAGATTAGAAAGCATTAGAAACATGACTTTAACAATTTAAATCACAGTAAGTGGGTGGATTTCATAATAATCCAAAATGTCACTTGTTCCCTAATTTAAAGTCCAAAGAATGGTTTCTTAATATTACTCAAAATAATCATCATATTCCTTCTATCTTCCGCAACTGGGATCTTAAATTTGTTTTTGTTTTGTGTTTGATGTATTCATAGATAAATTCGAGTTGGTTTCTCAGGAATTGGTCCAGTGTTTAGAGCATTAACATTCTCATCATGAAAAGCAGATTCAAACTTCACTATAGGCAGTTTGTCAAACAGGTGACCTCTTGATAATAATAGCCCAAGGAAAAGATACCAGAATTTAGTACCATTGAGAAGTGTGTGAAATGAATAAAGGTTTGAACATACTGGCTTTTTTCAAATCCTGAAATTATGTGCTCCCTCCAAGAAATCCCAACTAAGTTCCATTCAAGATAGATGCATAATAAACCACTGGTTGACTGTATGGGTGTCTAAAAAATGTAAATGTGCCTGTGCATGCACCTATAACAAAGATTAGCTAGACCCCCTAACAGACTGCTTGTTTCTACTTGCAAACATTGACCTGGTATGTGTCTGTTGCGGAGGTCATGTGTTTTGTCCCATAGTAGGAATGGCAGCCAGTGTATTCTTAACTGCATCAACAGGGCAAAAATACTTCCTTACTTTGCTCAATTCAGCAGCAACAGCAATAATCAGCAGGGTGAATCCAGAAATCCCAGATGTCACAAAAGCCTTTACCAAGTCCTATTCGGGCTCTTTTGCTCTCCTTCTTTTCAGTGGTCAGCTCTCTTTTTCATTTTCTATTTCAACAGCCTCTACATTCAAGGGCCAATCTTTATCACTTTTCATTTTCAGCAGTTACAACCTTCAAGCACAGCTTGAAGAGATACACACAACCCTTGCTGCAGAAGATGAGGCCTGTTCTGGCATATTAACTCTGATTTCTCCTTCCTCTCATGAGAACCAACAGAGAAATCTTTCTTCAAGTCACCTACAAAAGGAAAACTACATACAATTCTTTCAGCAGAAGATAAGGCCTGTCCTAGCAATTTCCCAATCAGATTTCTCAAATCCTCCAATGAAAACTAGCAGAGAAATCTCTCTCAACAAAAACAACTACTCCAGATTTTATTTAACTGAGAAACGCAACTCCCCAAACAAATACTACTATTTTGCACTCTCTTTCAACCAAAAATAAAAGCTGTTGAACAGTTATTTCAAGGTTTTGGTTTTGTTCATTCCACTCCTGTTGCCAGGCATAAATACAGGTGCAACCAGGAAAAATTCATCACACATTCTCTCTGGATTTCTGGGATGCAGAGTTATCAATGTTTACATTATTTACCTGCAGACTGTTGTCATGGCAATGGACATGGACAGAGCAATGATACTTAATGAAGGTCAGAGGGTACAACAGCCAAAATATTGTGATCACAAAACAAAGATGAGAGAAATAGTCCACAGGTAAATTATGTAAATATTGTTCCATTTTATAAAAAAATTATCTTTAACATCTCTCTTGGCAAAATCATATTACTTAAACTATCACAGAACTTGAGCAACATTTTAACCAATACTTCAATTTCTATTGTGTCTTAATAAAAAAAATTACGTCAGTGAAAAGGAATTCGTTTTTACAATAAATGTTTGTGTAACTAATTAAAAATGATTCAGAGTCAAGAAAAATGAAGTGGGTCAATGAGAAGCACAGTAACTAAGGGCAAGTAGCAATGATAAAAGTAGTTTTATAATCCATAGAAAGAAATAGTTAAATGAGAATGATGATTGGATTATTTGATGTAAGAGCATCTTAGTATTTTTAATACATACACACACATATGTATATATATATATATATATATATATATGTATGTATGTGTGTGTGTGTGTATGTTTTTTGTATGTATATATTTATGCAGATATATGTTGAGTGTGTGAGTATTTATGTGTATATATTTATGCAGTAATATACATACACTGATATGCATACTCTTAGATACACAGACATACAAAGAGATAGATAGATGGAATATGCTTTACATGTCATTTTATGTATATTACTTATTTGTGAAAATGTATGTTTACATACTGACTAAAGGTGAAAGCCAAACAATTTTTTTTTTACTACAAAATGCCCTGTGGAGAATAAAGAAGTTACAAACAAATGTCAGAAAGCTTGGAGATCTCCAAAACATCGCAATCAACATGATTAGGCAAAAAACAAAAAGTACAAATAAGATAAAAAAAAGTCACATTTTGACCAAGTAAATTGCCTTAAAATTATTAGATCAAAGCTTTTGTAATGCCTACAGCCGGCTAAGTGCTGTGCAAATTGGAATACTACTCAGCCACTATTTCCCTGTAGACTCTTGTCCATAAATCGGTTGGCTCCTCTTCTGAATGCTGCACTTTGAATGTAGCTTTCATTTTATATGTTTACTTATTTAGTTTTCAATGTCTAAATTTGCTGTCACCCCAGGCTACTCTTGCTGTAAAATAGTGCATCCTCTTTTTGAATGGCTAACCCCATTATTCAGGATGAGGACGCTCTGACTAAGCGCACCATTACCTATAACTTGCCAGTTTTTCTTCAACATTTTATTTCTAATTTTTACTTGCTTTCTTTAAAAGTCTTCACTTAACATTTTTTCTTTCACCTTTATTCGCCTTTTCTTTTTTTCGTCTTTGTTCGACTTTTCTTTCTTTCACCTTTAAACACCTTTTCTTTATTTCTCTAAATTTTGTTGATTTTTTTTTCCTTCTTTAATTATTTCCTTCTCCTCCTCTTTCACTTAGATTTTTCTTTCTACTGCTGAATATTAATAACAAGATGTCTTATACAGAGACTTATCTCTATCAAATGTTTCTCCAGTTCTTACCTTTACATTCTCTCACCTGCCTCGATAACTTGACTTTTCATCTAGCTGCGGGGAATGCATCTTCATCCGAAACTGGTTAGAGAGCAGTCACTTGTAAGAAATTGCAACCAAAAAAGGATATTTTCTTTTTATTTTGTGGTAGACATTCAAGAAAAAAAGAAAAAGATTTATTGTCTGACAACACGGATAAAATAAAGTAAAAAAAAAAAAAAATAATGATACAAAAAAAAACAAAAAGGGAAAAACAAAATCAGACAAACAAGAAGCAATTCAAAAACATATTCTAAATTTTAGAGTAATTTTTTCATTTCTTTTTCCCTTTCTCTGCTTTGTTTTCTCAACAATATATTTTTCTTTCCTTTTCCTACTTTTGCCAACAGAACAATAATTTTTCTCTGCTGGTTTTTCAACCAATGGTTTACAAATAAAAAGAAAATAGCTTAAAAACAAAATTTTACTTGTTCTGTCAATCTATCAAAAGACGTCAGAACTGAACTCATGTGCATTGAACTGATATGCAAAGTCTCTAACTCTAGAATGGTAGCATTCAATCTCGTCTAACTTATGAAATGAAGACCTACTGTCAAGTCAGTGAGTTTCATGATTTTAACCCTGCTTTTCCAATTTTGACTTTCTCAAGAAGTTATTATCTGTAATAGAAATAGCAAAATTTATCAAATATTTGAAAGCTAAAATACAAAGTTTCTAAGGTTTGTCTGAGGTAACATTTAAATTTTACTGTTTTTTGTTGATCATATTGATATAAACATTTCATTTAATATAAGGAATAAGCATCTCAGACTCAGTGGAAGTTTTGTCAAAACTAATTATTTATTGTTTAATCTGGAATTTTTCGATGACCTGGCAATATGTTGATGCTTTTCACAAGAGTGTTTTAACAGAGGTCAGAAAGGGCAACATGAAAACCAAAGACACATTGGCATAATAAAAGTTGCATTCCCAAATTTAGACAAGGTATTAAGAAACAGGAAAATTTCATTAGAAACTAAGAAAAGAGTACTGAACTGTGTTATAATATCAGTCCTCCTATATGGCAGTGAATGCTGGACAATCTCCTCAGAAATGAAGAAGAAACTTGAAGCAACAGAAATGTGGTTCTGCAGAAGGTCACTGGGAATACCATGGGCCAAACATGTGACCAATGACAAAGTCTTAGTGAAAGTGGAAACAAAAAGGACACTTATCAGGAAGAGAGAGTTGACATTTCTAGGGCATATGAGGACACTTATCAGGAAGAGAGAGTTGAAATTTCTAGGGCATATGAGGACACTTATCAAGAAGAGAGAGTTGAAATTTCTAGGGCATATGAGGACACTTATCAGGAAGAGAGAGTTGAAATTTCTAGGGCATATGAGGAAAGAGATATTGGAAAATTTGATGATCCCAGGACAATGAAGGCAAGAGGAAGAAAGAAAAATGAGGCATAACCTACATAACAAGCTTGTGTAAGTGGATGACAGAACAGGGTTTAGGAGAGATAACCAGAAGATAAAATTTTCTAAGAGTTACAAAGGTTAGGAAATTGTGGAGAGCCATCATCGCTGTCATCCTAAAGTGATAAAATGCATAAAAGAAGAAAGAATAATAAACCATAACAAAGACTAACTTAGTTATCGAATAATTATTTCTACAAATATCATTTTCTTGACAGAGGAATATTATTATGAAACACATGATAATCATTTAATGATAAACAATTACATAATGAATAAATAATAATTTAATTTTATTACTAAGCTTTCAATATTTACATTCAGACTAATGTCCCCATCTTGGATGAAGCCTCCCACTGTGCATCTTGCCTTCAATATGCTTTGTGAGCACTGTTATATTCCGTGCTAATAGGAATATATACTTGAAAAAACAAGGTGGACAAAATAAGAAGGTTTATTGTACAAAACCAATACAATAAGAATAAAGGTAACAGTTATGCACAAAGTCATCACAAGTCAATCCAGTAGTGAGTGCTACTATTGGAAGGTTGGTAGTTCTCACGTAAGTCTGAGTCATACTCAACAGATCCCAGCTAGTCTCTGTAGTCCGTTGACTTACAGATACTTATAGGAAGTTACTGTCTATAGTGTAGTCAGATTATTCCATTACATCAAGTACCAAATTCCCCTAGCTTTCTTTCTTGATTATGCATCCAAAAAATTTAAGCTATCTCTGATTTTTAGTATAAATATTTTTGTTTCCAATTTCCTTTAGTCTTCTTCATTGCTTAAAAGCCCTGTCCTTGGTATTCTTAGAATCTTTCTGTAGAGAAAATTTCTGTTGCTTGCAGTTTTCTCTTCATTTGTTAGGAATTGTCAAACATTCACTGCCATACAAGAGGACTGATATTAACCAACAGTTCAGTACATTTGTCATGGTTTCAAATGAAGTTTTTCTGTTTCTTTGTATTTGCTTAGTTTTTGGAAGGCATCTTTTATATTCCGACATTTTTTTGGATTATAGTATCACATTTTCGATTGTCTGTTAAAACATTTCACAGATATATAAACTTAAGCTATAAAAAATGGCTTTTACTTCATGATCTATACAATCTAATCATAGTAAAGGAAAGCAAGAAGAAAGGACTAAACATCAATTGTAAGAAGGCAGAATGTACAATTGTCAGCAAAACAAACAACATAAGAATTACTAATTGGAGATATGAAAATCCAACAAGTTGAAAAAGTTAAATATCTAGAAAGTGTTTTAAGAGAGGATAGAAATATTTATAATCATTTAAATTAATGATAAACAATGACATAAAGAATAAATAATTTAATTTTAATACTAAGCTTACATTATTTACATTCTTTGTTGCTCTTATCACATTTCAGGTGTGGTGCTCTCAAGGCTTCTTCAGGAGAGTGATTAAGGTAACCTTCAGAGATTTTTAAAGTGAATTCTTTATTTCATCTTTCGGAATAGATTGTCCCTTTTCTGCTGTCCATGTCTATGGATATCTTATTCTGTTTTAAAACTGCTCAGCTATTGCTTGCTTTATTTCTTCTGATGCTGAGTCTGTACTAATTAGCACTTGAAATCTCTCCATGATCCATTTGTCAAAGATGTTAGTTCCTGATGACTATAGTCTGGGAAGACAATCCCAGCATGTGGCACTGTGTCTGAAAACCATACCCCATACTGATTCAAGGCTAGTGAGTTAAAAACTGATTAGATGAAACTTTTCGGAATTAATTTATAATGGTACTAGCATGAAGTCACAAGTCATCGGGACTGAGTGTTTGAGGCGACTGAACATATTCAAACTGTTGATCATACCAGATTATGCGATATTTCCCAGAAACTGTAACAAAGATATGCTCTGCAGAGTTGCAATATAAATCACAGATTCTTTTAGTAGGTGATTTGTTTTTACTAATGTTTACTGCATACAAGGATCAAGAGCCTCTCGAAGTAGAGCACTACTGAATTTATTGTGAAGATAGTAAGAGTAAGAACCACAGTTTCTGAGGATATGTGGGAAAGATAACAGTTAAACTTAAACAGCTTGAGAGTTGGTTTTAATAGAAGTGGTTTATGGGTTTATCATCAGAAACTTATTTCTCATTAATGGAATACAAAGGGAATGAGGGTAGTACATCTTAGCTGTGAAGGTTAAAGTTGGTGGAACTAAGGAATGTTGCTTGTCAGAATATTTTTTTATAGAAATAGTGACAAAGCAGCAGGGGGCTTACAACATTTCATCTGTGGGAAAGGGATTGTAAGGAGGACCCACAAGGCCGCATAGATGCTTTTGAACTCCATAAAGATTAGAAAATAAAGGCTGGGCAGCTCAATTTTCAGCCTGATCTGGCTCTTGTAAAGATAGAGCATGGCTAGAAGAATCAGATACTTACTGGAGTGGTACAGAAAACTGATCATTTTTCTATCATTAGCTTTAACTGTGATTAACAAGCCACCATAGCAGACATACAGATATACCCAATTCTGAAGTCATCAATAGACTAAACAGTTAAATAAGTAGGTTTAGGTATTAGTCTATTGGTAACCTCCATTATTAGGGTATAAGAATGGGGGTATATAAGTCAGACATGGAGAGAAATGTAGTAATTGTGTTTATAATATAACAATAAATTTAAAAGAGAATCTTTACAGAATAGAGAAAGAAAATAAAGAATAAATACAGTGTATAAAAAACTGTTACTATTATTCCCATGGTCATATTTTTTCTGTATGTAGGGAAATGCACTGAAGCACTCAGGCAAAACATCTTTAACTGGATAATGATGAATCAGATAGCTAGTAGATTGATCTAAGTTAATGGATGTCTCAAAGAGCTGCCGCCAACCTCATTATCAAGCCCATTAGAGACAGTATTACATGACCATCATGTCAGGATAATTGTTCTCCAGGAAAAACACTACTGTCAAAGTATTTCCTCCTGCCTGTTTGTTTCATCGTCTCTTGGACATTAGTGACATGCTCAGCCAAGCTGAGAACAGTTCAGCTTTATCATTGAACACACACAGTCACAGTATCAGACATGATTGTTAGTATCTTGATAATCAGTTCAGCTAATTGTAAAAGGCTTCAAACGAAGATGGCATGTGACAACAAGTGGATGAATTTCTTTCTTTATTATTGTCTCTTGTTTGATTTAATCAACCATGATATGATTTTTTTTTATTTGCTTTGCCATTTTTATATCAAGTCCAACTAATGAAATAAATATAAAAAAAAGTTTTTTTTATATATAAAAACCTAGTTAATAACATTATACAATGTTTACCTTAAATATCTGTTTAGATTTCTGAGATGAGGTAGGGTAAATATTTACTCTTCATTCCCCAAAAAAGGCATTGGTTGAAGTAATCCAGTGACTTGACCCAAAGAGTTCTGAGTTCAATACCTGGCCACAGTAGAGATGAACAAAAACTTGGTGAAATGATTTACTGAAGGGAATTAACTGAAACTAAGTGTTTTGGGATCTTACCCATAATAATAATAATAATGGACTATTCCATACTTAATAAATACTGCACCTCAGGGGTAGGCAAAGAGCCAGTAGTCAAGTCAGAGGCAGTCTGAAACAGAGTCGCGTTCAGACAATTACTGCAAGACAGTGGAATAGTGATACTAAGATATCCAGAAAAGGCATGGCACACAGAATCTACCCTGGTCAACAGAATTTAGTTCAAAATTCCAATGAACATCACCTGAAGAAAGCCAGAACATAGAATACCTGAAATGTCATGAATATGCCAATAAAGATGAGAACAACAGTGTGAACAATGTAAATAGTGTAAATAATGCTTACTTTAATATCTAATCAATAAAATTCCTTTGCGTTTTGATTTTCAATGAATTTCTACTGTCATTTCAATCATCTATTTGTTTAATATAATTATTTATAATATGTTATTTCACCTAAAGCAAGGCAATATAGCCACTAAGACACAAAATGTTACTAATGGTTGATATTGCATTTAAATCTTTGATGATCGAATCCATAAGCTGGGAGAGAGTATTGCAACCAAGAAGTGTGACAGAAGAATCTGTTAGCATAGAACTTGTAGTTACATCGAGCCATTTCAATAGCAAAATGATGAGACCTGCATTCAAATTCATGAAGTCTACATACCACAGAGGAAAGTTCATCAGAACAACTACCACAAAACTATAGAAATGGTGCAGGGAAGATGTGGTGGGAAAGTGACTGAAGCCAGCATTGATTACTGTCACAAACTGCTACATTGTTGTCTGGCTGTGCTGGCCCATTTTTGGAAAAATAGGAAATTGTCATTTACTAGAAATATATGAAAATAAATAGAATGAGAGCAATTTTTCATGAGTGCTGCCATTGTGGTTACAACTGGATGCTCAACAATACAGACTAAACAAAATCTGAAACTCAATAAAAGTACATCACAAAACATGTTGTATTGTTGATGAATATATATGGTTTAGAAATAGCCCTAAATGCTAAAGTCTGGCATTTTACATTGTCTTCATAACATATGTATAATGTTAAAAGCAGACAATATACATTTCTTGATGATGTAAAAGTACATCCAAAGCAGCAGTAATGTTGAAATTTAAACTGTTTCCTTCTATCACCAAAAAGAAATAGGAGAATCAAAAAATATCAGTAAAGTTAGAGGTTAGAAGAACATAAGAAACCAAAGCCCTTTTCCCTTGTTCAATAATGTTTAGTTCATAATTAGACATTGGCCTTGTTTATACTTTATGAACTAAAGTATAATCATGGCCAATATCTACTTATGAACTAAAATATAAACATGGCCAATGTCTACTTATGAACTAAAGTATAAACATGGCCAATGTCTACTTATGAACTAAAGTATAAACATGGCCAATGTCTACTTATGAACTAAAGTATAAACATTGCCAATGTCTACTTATGAACTAAAGTATAAACATGGCCAATGTCTACTTATGAACTGAAGTATAAACATGACCAATGTCTAATTATGGACTGAAGTATAAACATGACCAATGTCAAATTATGAACTAAAGTATAAACATGACCAATGTCTAATTATGAACTAAAGTATAAACACGACCAATGTCTAATTATGGACGGAAGTATAAACACGACCAATGTCTAATTATGAACTAAAGTATAAACACAACCAATGTCTAATTATGGACTGAAGTATAAACATGGTCAATGTCTAATTATGAACTAAAGTATAAACATGACCAATGTCTAATTATGAACTAAAGTATAAACATGACCAATGTCTAATTATGAACTAAAGTATAAACATAACCATTTTTTACTTGTGGTCTGAAGTATAAACATGAGCCAATTTTTTCATATCAATTTTGCTTAACCATCCTGACTTATTCTCCAACTCATGCATAATAAAAAACAGATTTTGACATGACTGGTTTTGATATATTGCAAGATTCAACCCAACATATTACCTATATGTAATTGCTTTAAAAGTCAGTCCACTGGAAACTACAAACATGATTATTGTTTTATAATTCTCTTCAAGTGACAACCTTAAAGTTAATGAAAGTTATGATGTATACATTTACTAAATCCTTTCCTTTGATATCATGTGATATATAAATAGTTAAAAAGTAATAATATAAGATTATTCTTTTGTTTAGGTAACTATGAAAATGACTTGTTGTCAAGCTATTGGTAGATGTTACTGAGACCTTCATTCCTATGCACTAACCATTGAGACATATTATTCCAGATTATTTGCTTTTATTGCTGAAAATATTGTTGCCATTGAAAGTCTTTTCTATTGGATTTTCATTTGTGCATCAAAGCCAAATGAAGCCTTTGGTCTTATAAAATTCTGGCTGTTGTTTTCATACTAAAATGCATCTTCATGGGAATTTTATTGAAATTCTGAGCAGGAAGGAACAAAGAACATATTGTATAATTGCATCAGTTGAGAACTGTTCCAAGTTAACCCAAAAATATCCCAAAGGATAGATGTTTGAAGAATCTATTTTAAATCTTGCTCCAGTGAAAATGGATATATCTACTTTCATGTAATGTAGATTGTTGGGTATATTAAAAATAATGCAATAATTTGGAATGTTTTCATATTTAACAATCATTTTGATTAAATATGTCCATAAATGCAGAAGATTTCCATTTTCAAGATCTTCCTTGTTAATATTTTACTTGAACATTTTATGTTTTTTTATTTTATATGAATGAAACATTTACTTTATCTGAAAAAAAAAATCCTCAGCAGATATATAAACTAAATTGATTGTTTATTGTGGCTTATGAACCCTTAAGGCCAAAACATTTTTGGGATTATAAGAATAATTCATTTTTTTTTGCAAGTGTATATTGTATAAACATTTTTAGAGATAATAATTTTTCCAGATACACATCTGACTATTTAAACCATAGCTGGAAGAGATGAGATGGATTCTTACATATACCAAGTGTATTTGCACATAAGTGAATGTAACAAGCTTGCCTAAAATTTTATGTCAGCATTCATTTTAACCCTTACACCATCCACAGATTCTGTTTAAATTAAAAATGTCCCCTTTTACTAAACAACACAAAAGGCAAGTCCATGTCAAAAATTTAAATTACTTTTAATTATCATTAAGATTATAAAAAAAATTAATTGTTAAAATACTTGCAAATATTAATTAAAAGAATTAAATTTATAGAGAATGAGCAACAACATTGTCTCCCCTGATCAATGTAAAACCCATACATCTTTGAATGTTTCATGACTCTCTAAATTAACATCAAATAAAATCTTATTTGTTTGATTATTATTCATTGTGACAAAAAGATTTTTTTGCATTCCTGAACAAACAGGTATCAGCAAAAGGAACATTATTATTATTATAATATTACTTAAAGTCTGCAATACACTGTTTAGACAAATGAACATCTTTCTATATTTGGTTTTAACACATTTCTGCCAATACTTTCAGCATTAGGGTTTGTTTCATCCAACACCTTAAGATGTTCTGAAAAGCAAATATTAATGTCGATCATTGTGTCCAAAACATTTAGAAATGTCTAAACTGCAAAGAACCATTTTCTCAGATCAATAATTAAAAATGGCTTCAATTGAATGAATCCTCAAGGTCAGTGTTTTTCAATCTTTTTAAGAAATGACACACACAGGAGAAAATGAAAATATCACAGAACACTGAGCAAAATCTTTAAAGGGTATACGTTTAAAAGCTAGGAAATAAAACCATTGACTATTTGTGCAGCTTATTTTGTGTGAAACTTGTGCCTGATGTGTATTTTTTTGTGATTTCATCGATGTTTGGTCGAATGTGTGATAAGGAGAGTCTCATTTCTTCTTCAGTTAAGCATAGTCTTTCTCACTTCTTATTTTTGATGTTATTGAGAGTTGAGAAAACTAATTCAAATAACTAAGAAGTAGAAAATTGCAATAAAATTGATAAAGCCTTTTCACCTAATGTGGGATAAAAAGTTTAATACTTATTCATTTATTCAAATACTAATGCTGTATCATTAATACTTTCACACACAAACACAAACATATATATATATATATATATATATATATATATGTGTGTGTGTGTGTGTGTTATGACAATATTTTGCGGCATATTTAAGAGGACTGCATGTCACTATGGTTGAAAATCACTGCTCTTAGAAAACCTTCTTTTGACTTGGACTATAGAACAACAAAGAATTTTGCCAAATAACAAACTTTATTATTTGAAGACTTCTAACAGTAACAACTAAAATGGGTATCATATATAAATTGCTGAGAAAATAATGATATAATTAAGATGTTAACCTTCCACACAACCTTAAACAAAAGGGTTAGAAGGAACCCCTCATCAAAGAATGATAGCAGTGGACTCGAGAAATCTATTTTCCTGGAAAACTGTTTCAAAAGAGAAATTTTATAAATTTAAAATGGGAGTCATGTTAATTGTTCAGTTAATGAATGTCACAGGTTTCCTTGTCAGGAAATTTTCATCAGCTATATTTTCACAGGAATAAAAGATCCATTTGCTCTAAGGAAATAACAAAAATGATAACAGAAAAATGGCCTCTAATCCATTCTAAATCTCAAGTTGCAGCAATGTCTAAACAACATTGAGTATATTAATGACTCTTCTTAAAGATACAGTTAATGCAAAGACTGATTTTTTTAAATCAGTATCACCCCATGTAAGGCAGTAAAGTCACTAAGATGCAAGGGTTATGTGGAAAAATTAGGAACAGAAACATTAATAATGAGCGAAAAGAGAAAAGAGTAATCAGGAGGACAGTAGATAGTGACTGACATTGTGTTTGCATTTTTGAAGATTAAAGTTGGCAGGAAAGCATGAAGTCAGAAGGGAGTTCCACAGGCAAGAAATGCAAGAAAAGAAACCGTTAGCATAGAATTTATGGTTATATCTAGCCAGTTCAACTGTAAATTGATGAGATCATGACACCAGTCTAGTACTGTGCTCAAATTCAAAACATTTATATATCATAGTGAAGAGCTCATCCAAACAATTACCATGAAAGTATTTATAGAAAAGGCACAGACAGGTAACCTTATGGTGGTGAGAAAGTGACTGAAGCTAAGCTGCCAGATTAGGCTCAATAATATTGCTGATGCTTCTTTGGAGTTTATCAAGGAGCTCAAGATAAATACCAGACTATATTTGGCAGCAATATATTAATCATGGGTGAATGGTATCTTTCAAACCATGGCAAAGTGAAATAATGTAAAACACAAAGAAATACCTTGTATTCTTTGGGATATCTCTTTTTTAGCTATCTTTGCATACATATCAGTCAGTTATATGCCATGTGTTATACATGCTTAGGCAATCATATATCTTTTGATACATGACTGACGAGGCAGATTTTTCCCCACAGTAGGTTGCCATTTCTTTCTGCAGTAGACCAGTTGCCATCCAAGGCTATAGAAGCTGGTTTGTCCTGATATTTACCCATAGCTAGGAGGAGGAGAAGAGGATTTATACCTTTCCTAAGTGTATTAGCATGTAAATGAATGTATTGGATTTGGCTGGAATTTGAACTCAGCTCTCCGATTCCTCAATCAGAGCTGCCATCCATTACTCCACCATGCCTTCCTTATATATATATATATATATATATATATATATATATATATATATATATATATATATATATATATTTATTATATACATATATCTCAATCTCTTTTCCATATATAATATCTAGGAGAATATGATACATAAATTTCTGTACATCGAACCAATGTTAGGAAGTTGAATGACAGTAGCAAAATTCTTTTAGGCACACTCTAGAATGACTTCATTGGACTTAAGTAATGTTTCTATTGATGAAATTATGTATGGGTAGGAATAGAAGGGAGATATATAAATATAAGTATCAATTATAATTATGTACTGAGGGGAAACACTGAAGATAATGGGAACATTGAATTTAAGTGTTTCTTTTTTTAATGAGATCAGCTAAAGTGTGTCCCTAAATGCACCTGATTAAAAAAAGAAAAAAAAGTATTTAAAGCATTAAAATTTAAAATTCATCATTTCACATCTGCATTTTCCCTCAGTACATAATTATAACTTCCATTTCTAAACATATATAATTCCATCAATTACTTTAGTCTGATGAAGTCCTTCTTGAGGATGAAATGTGTTATACAGAGCTTTTTCACTTTGTCATTCAATTTCCAAATGGATAATAACTGTGACTTTTTGCTGTATGAGTTTTCTCATTTGCATGACTGATACCAGGTGACATTTCTTCCTTAGGAGGATAAGTGGGAGATGATAATAGGAGGAAGAGGAAGTTTTGAGGCAGAGTAATGCCTGTAACCATCACCCATGGAAGAAGGGAATTCCTCAAAATTATGAAGTAATTTAATTCTCACAACCCAGACAATGGAGATGTTGGGCAGGTGGAAATTCAAATTCCAGAACTGTGCTGTACCCAATTCTGGTTTGGGTGAACATCAATAAATACAAATGTCTCAAAACATGAAAGCAGAGAGTCTGTTTCAGCCACTGGTCACGATACACTCCACATGATTATCTGCTGACAAGAACCCCTGACTTCAGCCTTGTACTGAATTTTACCAAATCAGCAAAGCAAACTTTAGCAAATCAGCGAAGCAAACTTTACCAAGTAAAATAAACTTTACCAAATAAGAAAAACCTTTAACAAGTCAACAAAAATGTCATGTCTGAGTTACAAGTGGGTTAAGCTGATAATTGTTTGCATGTGAACTCTTGATTTAACCAATTACTGTATGAAGGATTTGATATAAAAATAGTATTTAATTCTTTTAATTTATTTGAGTGTTGTTTTCTTACTTTATGTCTTTGCCCTGCTTGGATCAGCTCAATATGAAGATACCATACAAAGTTTTGATCTTGGCCGCCTTATGATCAAAGCAAATCACCACCTAGGATAAGGCCAAACCTGGATCGAAGTGATAACCCCCATCAACCAGCAGCAGTTATTGGATGTCTTGGACAACAATAATACTTACTTAACAAAATGTACCATTTTTTTATGCTATGAGTAAACAAGTATTAATATTACAGTTAGAAATTGGTTTTCTATTTTTATTTAATATTTATTTCTTCTTCCAAGAATCACAATATCTTGAAATCATTTGACATTGTTTGGCATACCAATCTTCAACAAATGCTAATAGGTATTTCTGGACAAATTTTTGAATTCATTCAGTCTTTCCTATGAAATCACAAAATGAATGTTATCCTGCATGACCACTCTTTGAAATCTTTCTGCATTAATGCCAGTGACCCTCCCAGGGCTCTATCCTTGGCCCTACATTGTTCTTAATTTTCATCATTGACCATACTGATGGCATCAGTTCTCAATTCAGTATCTATGCTGATGACATAACTATTTGCTGTTGTAATAATAAGCCTGATCAGTTCAATAAGAACTAATTGGCAGTTGATCTCCAAAATGACCTACAATCTGTTGTTAACTAGAACAAGAAATGACTTGATACTTTTAACACTGACAAAATGAAACTGCTCTTTATCAATCATCCGAGAAATCTATTTCTGCTTTCTATCACCATGGCTGATGCTAACCCCCAGGAGTGACTTGTTGCATATTTACAGGCTAACATATTTACATCAACATCAAGTTTAATTGTATATCATTAAAACTCAGGATGAAATGCTTGTGAAATTGCCAATTTGTTAAGAAGTTCAATCCAATTTTCTTTATAGTTAAGAATTTTTTCTGGTTTGGTAGATATATTCTTATTTTCATAAGTCAGCTCAATCTATCATTTTGTCAACTCTTCAATTTATATCTCAATGTTACTGTTTCTTGCCAGTGCTTTCTGCTAATATTTGATAATGAGTGGTTGAACTGATAGCATAATGGTTATGAATATAATCATTATGTGGAAAATGGAATTGGTGAGCCATGTTCAAATTTCTGCTTTAGCTGTTACATTTACTTTTGCAGATGTGCCCTTGGGAAAGGCTTGAAACTATCTCTTCACCTTGCTAACTATGATTTAAATAGCAGAGATGACTGAGCTCTTCAGATGTGGCTGGCAGTCACTCTCAAAGAAGGATTACTCTGAATTCAAAACAATGGAGAAGGCAACAGGAAAAAATTTCACTGTCTTTGCCGGTTTATAGATATTGGAAAGGAAACAGAAGAAACATGATCACCTAAATCCTGATGGGGCATAGGATTTTAAAAAAAGAAGACAATCTTCCTCCAAAAGTTCAAGTTAATCAGAATATCAGACAAAAACTTTAGCCAAATGGAAGAATATTGATTAGCAATTATTAAATTTTGTTTTTTTCTATTGATTTTTTTTGTTTAGAAACTGGTCATTACATTATGTCATTGATATCATGAATTGGGAAAAACAAGATAATCAGTAGGAGACAGATATCAATATTACAAGTTCAGTTTCAAACTTGACCTTTGTAAATAAAAAAAAAACAAGATTGAGGTCAGTGTTTAAGTGGTTAGAGGTCAATCTGGCACTGTATTTATATCATGAACAATACCCCTTCTTCTATGTGCCAGTTCCCTTCTGGATATTAGCCATCTCCCCATTTTCCTCTTCTTTGTAGCTCTTAATAAATTTTGTCATTTTGTTATCTCTCCTAAACCTTAGTCCACCATCCATTGCCTCAGGCTCACTAGATAGGTTATATATTGTTTTCCTCAGTCCAGCTTGTGTCCTGAGAGCATCAAATTTTCCAAACCTTCTTTCCTCATTTTGTGCTCTAGAAATGCCAACTATCTCTTCCTGATAGTAAGCATAATGGGCTTTCCATATTTCATACTTCTCCAATTCATTCTCACATGGTCATGTGTGATGTCATGAGATGCAGTGACATTTTCGCTTCTAGCATCTTATATGCACGTGTTTATCATTGCTTAGAGATCATCTATGTAATCATTCACAGACTGTCATCACTGTCTTGTCCGTATATTGCTTAATATGTTGTAATTGACATCTTTGATAATGGCTTACGTAAGCCAAAAGCTTAGATTATATTAAAAAAAATATGGATTAATATTGTGAATTTCTTTCTTTGTTCAATTATAACGTTATTAAACTTATTAGACGTTATGAAAAGAGTTTACATAAAATAAATAGACAACACTTGTCTCTATTATTTAATGAAACACACACATATATATATATATATATATATATATATATATATATATATAGGAGGCACGGTGGAGCAGTGGATAGCGGCTTGGATTGAGGAATCGCAGAGCCAAGTTAATTCAGTCGAATCCATTACATTCACTTACGTGCTAATACCCTTTGGGAAAGGTATGTATCCTC
Source organism: Acanthosepion pharaonis (assembly GCA_903632075.3). Taxonomy (NCBI): domain Eukaryota; kingdom Metazoa; phylum Mollusca; class Cephalopoda; order Sepiida; family Sepiidae; genus Acanthosepion; species Acanthosepion pharaonis. The sequence goes on from CAHIKZ030001890.1 coordinate 3,334,385, forward strand.
TTCATCTCCCTCCAGCTATGGGTAAAATAGCAGGACAGACTGGGTTCTATAGCCTTGGATGGCAACTGGTCTAGGAGAAGGACAACTCTGAATTCAAAACCTGCGGAGGGTCGTTTGGGAACCTTGTGGCATGCATTCGGTGCACCAGGTTTCTGTATTCGTCCCTCCAAAAAGTGTGGCTGGTCCTGCACGAGGCCTTCACCACTATAAACAAATCTCATGTGCCGGTGTCGGGATGGCGGTTTGCTGGGGACTTATCGGCCTGACCCTCATACGTCGAACGCGACGGGAGAGTCGATTATATATATATATATCTAAGATTTTGTATATTACCTTATATATACTCAAACACATTCTTGAAAGGATATCTTTTGACAAACAGTTCCTCAGAAGAACACCTCAGTACCTTATTAAAAAGACAAAATGTATATATTTGTTTTGCTGAGTGAATTTGATTTCTTTTAATTAAGATACCAACATATTCTTCTGAAGTTGTGATGGTTGAAAAAGTATCCTTTAAAGAACATGTTTTCTGTATTTAAGGATATATTTTCCAGCATATGTAACTGTTTTTGGTTAATTCTGACATTCCCATGTTTGCTGGAACCAATTTCCATTCTCTCAAGGTGATATCATTTAAATGGTTATGATGATTATTTGACTGTTTTTATGTTGGTTTTAACAAGCTTTAGAATGTGGAAATTAACCAAAAACAGTTATATACTTTTTGGGACCATTTAAATGACATCACCTTGACTGACTTGAAATTGTTTTTATCAAACGTGGGAATACTGGAATTAACTGAAACCAATTTATATATATATATATATATATATATATATATATATATATATATATGTGTGTGTGTGTGTGTGTAAATGTGATTAAAATACAGGAAACATTTTTTTTTTGTTAAAATGTTTTTTAATTTAATCTTCTACAGTTTGGACTATCTGATATGTAAGGCAACTTTGAACATAAATTGCCTGAATTGTTCTGAGTACTTTTCATTTTTATGACATTGTCAAAGTGTGTGTGTGTATTTTTGTTTGTGTTGATATACTTGAGTCTATGCATATGCATTATGTTTCTTTGTTCAAGTTCTCCATGGAAACATCAAAAATTGTCTGAGCTATCGAGAAATAAATAAAAACTATCTTAAACAAAGACCTTTCAGTGAACTTCAACTGATTCAAATAAATGAAAAATTGGTGCCCAAATAAACTCTGTGTATATATATATATATATATATATATATATATATATATATATATATATATATATATATATATCTGTGCGTATGTGTGGCTCAGGGTAAAGTCAAGAAATCTCTTGTAATCTTCTAACCTGATATTAAATTGTCTAAAGTGTCTCTAAGTATTTCAGATATCAGGTGAAATAGTCTTCAGTAATTGATAGCTGTGAATAATCTTTAATCATCCATGAAGTTAAAGATAATTGCCTCTGTTCAGGATGTAATGAAATGTGCAGCTACAATTTCATAAAACTATATCCAATGTCGATTTCACAAAACTACCTTCCTGTTTTTTTTTGTTTTTTTTACAAAATATAAGTTAATTTTTGATAATAAAAGACTTAAAAAATTCTCCTGAGAATGCAATAATGAAAACACAGATGTGTGTGTGTGTGTGTGTGCCTATATATATATATATGTATGTATGTATAATTTGTAATTGTTTGTCTGTCTGCTACACTTCACATAATGTCCTTGAAATTTAGTATATATACATACTAAAGTTATTAAGATAAAGTGGAGAACTTTTGCAAATATGCCTTTTGCCCATGAGAACAAAGATCCTCATCTCATTTTGCAGCAATAAAGCTGGTGTTTTCTGTACTGAAGACATCAATGTCTGTTGAATTTGAAATTTAACCCATTTTGATAATATCTGTTTTTTCTCTACTAGATTGTATGCCACATTGAGCTATTAATGTTTTTTCAATGATCACTAACAATGTATATGAGTCAAGTCTTAAGTTGACTATAGGGAAGAGTGAGATCAGTGCACTTTCAATATATTTTCTACTAAGTAAATTCTTTTCTCTTTCAATCAGACTGGTATTTTTATGGTCAAAATTTTTACTTTTTATATTATTTTTCTTCAGTGGAAACTTCCCAGGAACAAACGGAATCTATTTTGTTCTTCTAGAATTGAAATGGAAGCAATGATGGCATCTATCCTGAATACATCACAGCCAAATCAGGATGTGAAATTAGTAACTATTAAGTGCTACATATTCCTCAGGGTATAGATCAGTTATTATAGAATATAAAAAAAATCTTGCAGAGTAGCATTAATCACAGAAATCTCATTGAATAAATCAGCACTTTTTAATTTATTAATTATTTTAAAATGGTTTATTATGGTTTATTTTACTAGTGTACATAAATGTTCTATAGAATAGTTAAATACAAGTTTATTTTTATTAAATTTGTTTTACTTCAAAATAAAGCATATACATTTATTTCTAAAATACAAATCCTAAACTTATCTATTAGCTTTTTTTTTCATCAAATGATTATGGGGTCCAGCAAAAAAATTAATAGTAAAAGTGGTCCACAGGTAATAAATGGTTGAGAACTGCTGTTTTAGATTATCCTCGTATTTTCCATTTTCTTATAAGCTGTAGCAATTATATTTTAAGCTCGTTATCAATAAAAATCACACAGGCAGAGTGTGTGTGAAAATTAAATAATGGAAGTTAATGGAAGACTCTGTAGTTGTTGCAATATTACATTGTTTATGAAAAGTTTTTGCAAAAATTTCTAAAATTCATCTGAAGATGGTCTTAGAATACATCTGTCAAAAGTTAGGAAAAAACACAGAAAAACATTGTCAGCTCTGTATAGAACATAACTCATCTAAAATGATGCCAGAACATACTGAACACCGAGTGTGATGTGACAAAAGAGGTACATTGACAGTTTGATTTGGGTGATAACTGTCTGGCTACAGAGTACAGATCCACACTTCACAAATGTCAGTGATCTTGACAAATCCACATGATCAACACATTTGTACCTAGGATGTGTGCATGAAACAAAAATATGTATGACAAGTAAATATATAAACTGCAACCTGAAAGGCAGAGTCCAGATGCAATCTCATGAAAAGAAGAAGGTACATTTGAAGAAAGCTCATATCACACAAAATGGTTCAGAAGACATATTAAATTAAAAAAAAACTCAAGAGTTAAATTATAATTCTACATATGAAAGTTAAAGTTCCATTATTTTGGTATACTGATAATGTTGGGGAGGGTATTTTATAATGGTTCCCTGCCTCAAAGAGTGCCCAAACTTGAATAAATACAAGGTAATAAAAAGGGAAAATGAAAAGAAGGGTGCCAAAACTCTTTTTACCATTTTTTATTATATGTAACAATGTAAAAAAATAATACAACATAACATAAACATGGTACTTAGGATAGACAAAGTTTAAACTCGTTAAGTTTACTACCTTTGAGCTAAGGCAAGGTGAAGTCGTTAACTACCAGTATATATCTTTGTTCTTCGTGGTCTGATACATGCAGCATATGTATGACTTCTTCCCAAGACAAGACTGACTCTGTGTCAAAGGTCCTGATTCATCTCAGTTGTCCTTACTGTTTCAAGGGCATTAACTCACCTCACCTTATCTGCTCACTAGGTGGAGAAATCTATCTAAAAACCTATAATAATATTAAAAATGAATACAAAGAAAATACATTGAAATTTGTATCACTAAAGAAAGATCCTTTAGGTTCAGTTGCAAAAACAACATGTCATGAATTCTTGAAAATGTAAAGGATCATTTTGAAATCTATTTTGTAATGTTTTGAAATATTAAACATAATAAAAGGTCAAAGACTGCATTCTTCATTTCATTATTTTCTGATAATAATAATAATGTTTTTTTTTCTCATATTCTCTCACACTCAGTAATCCCTTTTGTCATAGTGGCTTTATTACCTTGCTTTGGGTGGCATGAACAAAAAAACAAATATTATCGAAGATATGCACACATTTAGATTTATCTTAATACAAATGTATGTCTATCTGCATGGATCAAAATTTGTTGACTACTTTTTTCAACAATGTTTTACTTACTCATACACTATTTCCAAACCCATATCTGTTTTCATATCAAATTCTTCTTGAGTTGCTATAGATGTTTTATATTGACCTTTTGACAGTCCATAAATTCCAATTGTTTTTCCACAAAGCGCTTTATTTGAGAAGAATTATCCATAATTCTTTATTTCCTTTTCCAAAGCTACATTTACATATTTCTGGGTCAAATATTAAAAGATCAAAGCAGGATCCATTTCCTTCCAAAGTCTCTAATTTAGATTCTATCGGAGCCAGTAAATCAAATTCACTCATTGCATTAGACTTGAAAGGAAAATGCTACAACCACACCTATATATAACATGTGTGTGTGTGTGTGTGTGTGTGTATATATATATATATATATATATATATATATATATATGCCCAAATGGGTAGAACATGAGTATTCTAGCTATAAGACCTGGATTTAATTCTCAGCATGATCAGTTTCTCAAGGAGGTAATTTTTTGATAATATCAGCCTGGGGAGATGATCACAGCAGGTGATATATTATGAATTCACTCAAGCTTTGTGAGTTAAGGTGGACAGAAGCTGACAATGGTGGTTGGTTCGTTATTTTGTTTTATAGGTCATCAACCTCACATAGGCAACACTTATGCGTCAGTGAAATTCCATGTCATTTTTTTTTTTTTGCTTGATTGAACAAGTAGTGATCCCTCTCTTCCAGAAATTGTACACAGCATAGTTTTAGTGTCAACCACAGGTTGGTTCTGTAAGTATTGAAGTAATACAAGTGCACTACAGCAGGTGTCTGCAACAGGGATGAGCAAAACCTGATTATGTATACATGCTTATATATTCTTATTACTATTTTCTGAACATGTATATGCATAGCTTGAGATATTTATTTACTGTATACTTATTCAGAGAATTGTTCTCTTTCTATTTTCCTCTTTTTCATTAACACAAGTGTTATTTTTATAGTCATTATTATAATTATGCACATTCATATCACACTATAATCACAGATAATATCTCCCTTACTTTCACATTCCCATTTTTATCATCACTTATTATGGTACTTATTATTGTGTAATACTCTTAATCTTATATTCTCATACATTCTTGCATATACACCTATTAACATATTAGTAAGAAAAAGTAAAAAAAAAACAAAAAAAAAACACTAGCATCATCTGACTAGAGTAAGAGAAAAAAAAAGGAAAAAACTAGCTGAGAGGTAATAAAAATCTTTATCAGGTGCTGAAACCAAAGGATTGGTGATTCTTGCACTGTGGACATTATCATCCAATTGATTTGATATTTAGCCCAGTTAAAAAAAAAAAACTATTCAATAACAAACACCAAAGAAGACTACAGGAACAGCCAATAATTTTTTTTATTTCCAAAACCTTTACCATGTTCCCACATGTCAGTTAAATGAAAGATATACCAAAAATATCTTGGTCATCATTTTTCTTATAATATAAGTAGCATAAATGGATATTTATTGCATTTCTGTCTCTCTCTCTCTCGATATATATATATATATATAAACATAAAAATGAAAAATACTAGAATTCTTCTTCCCTGCCCCCTATTACAATGTCTGATAGTCAATTTCTTGAGAGCAAATCTCTGTGTCTGCTCGGTCTCACGTTGACTGCTGACCTGAGATGGAACAAATACATTGAGTCAATTGCATCGTCCACCACGAGGAAATTTAGCTCTCTGTGCTGCGCCAGGAAATTTTTCTCCCGGAATCGATACTTCAAATATACAAATCAACCATTCGCCCCCTGCATGGAGTATTGCTGCCATATATGGTCTGGAGAACCTTCTGTTTACCTCGGGTTCTTGACAAGATCCAGAGACAGAGATATGTAATATAATTGGCCCTGATCTGGCATCTCGTCTACAGTCACTCTCTCACAGATGTGTTGTTGCCTCTCTCTGTCTTTTCTACAAAATACTTTCATGGTAATTGCTCCAATGAGCTGCTTTCACTGGTTCCCAGACTCCATGAATTCAAGCGCCCTACGAGGCTGGCATCCCGCTCCCACCCTTACACTGTAGAAACTTTTAAATGTAGCCGTCTCTTCTACTCCAATAGCTTCATACCTCGCACCTCTCGCCTGCGGAACACCCTTCCCAATTACTGTTTCCCTGAGAGCTATAATCTCCAACTATTCAAATGTAATGTCAATCGATATCTCCAGTTACCTTGATCTATCCGCTATCCCTCTCCTCATTCTTTCTTCTATCACTCCTATCTGCTCTTGCTCCAAATCTTCTGCAACCCCCTGCATCCTAGTGGCTTCACGCCTTGCTCGGGGCGTAATGCTAAAAAAAAAATCTTTGTTTTTCTCCATATTTTATTCACTGATGAAGTTTAAATAAAGTCAAAACATTAGATTTACAGACATTGTTCTTTACCATATCACTCTGTCAGATTCCAATCTGAATTTGATCCCTATATATATATATATATATATATATATATATATATATAAAAGTGAACATAGAAGTCAACACTCACGGCCTGACGATTGCATCTCGCATGAAACAGACTGTTGCCCCTAAATGTTGACTTCTATGTTCACTTTTATATTTACACATGCTCTATCTCTGATATTGAGCACTTTATCCCATAAATATAGCACATCTTAAGACTATATTTCTTTATATATATATATATATATATTTCATTAACTCTGTTTCATTTTCTAAAATTTTCAACTGTCCTCTCAAAGAATAAGTTATTTGAAAATCATAAAAAAATGATTTTACCAGGTTTGTGTCTTAAAATTTCAACTACAATATGTGCAAAGAAACTTTAGTTAATTTCAAACTACATATTTAACATTGATTTTTCTCATTTTCATCAGCAAAGTAAACGAATGACCTTACTGTAGAATGTCGAACATTATTTAGTCTCCAGAAGAGAATGTTTCCCTAATTCTTCTCACTTAATCATCAATGTATCACAGAACACAATCGTAACCACTCTGAACTTCTCTTGCTCAGATTGAGCCGTTTATTCTAAGTAGTAATTGGACAAAATCTTATTGTCTGGCTTCTTGGCAGCAATTATGAAAGGTTCTTTTATTTCCAGAAATAAAGTGGGTTATTCAAGAGAAATATGAATGGGAAAATTCAAAAGAATTAAGCATACCAAGTCCAATTATGGTCAGTTGCATTAAATAATGAAAAAGATTTCTTCACTAGTGAACCATATGATTTAATAATCATACACATCAACAAAAAACTAGATGTGTACAAGAATGTCTTTTGCAAGGTGTCTTGCTAATTACTGAAAATTGTAAAAATATAAAGAAAAGCCATGAGACTTAAATTTAAATTGAAAATCTTCTTCACCAACTTTTTCTATCAAATCTTAATCTCTTCTTTTAAACTAGAAACACATAAATCTATGACACTATCTACATAATAAACTAGAACATAAGTTAAACAACACCCCAATATCAACAGCCCCAAAACTGCAAAATCTGTACTCTTACCAAAATATCCCCTACTAAGAAGGTAAAACATACAAATGAAATGAATCACACAAACACACTTCAGAATCAAACTTACTATTTTTTATTATTTATTTCAATTTTTCAGTCTCTGGATCTAATGTCTGAGACATTGATAGCTTTGAGCAAATTTAAATAGATTTTTTTTTTCTTTTCTATTTTCAAAATACATTATTATTAAAGTCTAGATTGATTTTGTTTCTGTTTTACTCTTTCAAAATCTATTTAGCAAATATTAAATAAGTTTTGAACATTGTAGTGTAAAACATTAGGTTGAGCAAAGTGACACTGAGACTAGTGTAGATCTACTAGACTTTATTTTCAGCACTTAATATCTAAGTACAAAAGTTAAATGTGCCTTAATAACAAAAAGAAAGCTATGTAATTGAGGCTCAAATATTTTTGCTACTATGAATTAAAACTAGAATCATGAAATGAACATTGCCAAAAAACTAGTTAATTTACATTTTAATTGCTTCAACAAAATCTAAAAAGATTTATTGCTTATATTTTTAGACATGTCTTGGTGGGAGAACAAAAATGTACACTTTTTCTGTGAGGCGAATTTTAATGAGTTCTCAGGTTGCATTTATGTGCATTTTTTCTGAACAAAAGTATTGCTCAAATCTGTTTGGCTTTCAGAAATATTACTTAAATTTGGCTCGCTTTCAGAAATATTACTTAAATTCTGAGAAGCTTCTAGAAGTAAACAGTGCGAGGGGTAAATTGTCGTGTTGTTTTTGTCGACTGCTCAGTATAGTAGGGTTAGTTGGGAACTGTCTGTGAGAAAAAGAGCACCATGATGCAATTCACATCATGAGAAAGTTGGAACAGTATGCTGTACTAGTTGGCATTCATACTGGAGCTCAAATATGAACATTTCAGAGTGTTTAGAGGATTCAGAAAGAGCTGGATGAATCTAATGATAATTACAAAGGTGTTTGGAGTGATCACTAGTGGTTTCGCCGTTGTCTCCATTGATTTTCTTAAAGGGCTTCACTCAACATGGAGACCTACATCAAGTGTATTGAGGAGGCAGTGTAACCCTGAGTCAAGAGGGTGGCTTCTGGAAGACCCTATGCCTGGCAAAACGACTGCACCATGCTGCACAAGCAGGAGAATCCCATCAATGCAGTCAGACAATTTCTGTGACCACATCACCTCTTACAACTGGCCACCTAACTCTCCAGACTGGGTGGGTGCAGTTAAACAAGAGACCAACAAAACTCCTAGTATCACCAAAGATGAACAAGGCAAGGGTTATGGCAGCATTCACCAATTTATGGAGACTGTCTAGAAAAGATTCAGGTGAATCCAAAGTCATCTGGAGGCAGTGGTTGAAGTCAATGGTGATTTCATTGAATAAATTTATTCTTTATTATTTCAAGATATTTTTCTGTAATATCTTAAAATGAGATGTCAGTGTTATTTTCATTTTTGCATAATTTAGATGAAAATTTATCTATCGCACACTGTATATCTGGTTATTTGAACTCCCATTTCTCTTACAAATCATTAAAACTTTCTATCAAAAAAAGCAAAGAATATTTTAAAATTATATTTGATATTTCAAGTAATGACCTTCTTTGCTTGATGTATTTATTTTTCAAAGTATAATTATTTAAGAATTCCTTCTAGAGTTCTCAATTCTAATTTAGATATATGAAGAACTTTGGACCAATATTTTTGCTAATCTAGTACTTTTAATCATTGCTCTTAGCAAATTTAACAGCATTACTTTTTTTTTCTTGTCATTAATAAACACACAAACACATCTAGATTTTTCTTTTTCTTTATGCATAAATGTGCAAATGTTGACATTTTATATTATCAGAAATTGGAGAAAAAGTGGCTTCTAGCAAAATACAAAATCTGAACAAAAAGCAGATCAGCAAAACTCTTTGCATATATTAGGATGTGCCTTGCTTACTTGTTTCTGGTTAATAAAACATAACATATATTCATTACAACAAAGTGAGATATTTATAATATATATATATATATATATAAAAGAAGATGAAGGATTTATTATCAAAAGGATTTTGTTCACTGTTGTAAGAAAGTTCTTCTAATGTGGTTGCCTGTAGAAGTTTTCTGGTGTGTGGTGGTGAATGAATAGATTATTTGCAAGTAATAAGTCTATCAGCAATATTAAACATGAGAAAGTGATATTTAGGTAAGTTAATTTACCTGTGGTTTTCATTTCTGGAGCTGCTCAATTTCATGTGATCATCTTATGAGGGAGCAGCTGAGAAGTGGAAGTCACTAAATGTCCTGTCAGTAGGACAGTTTCCTTTTTCTAATGGGAATTAAAAGTTCTGTTCTCATGTTTGTGAGATCACAACATATACATATATGTTTGTGTGTGAAAGTGTACATACATGTGTGGCAACCCCCCCATAGACACACTGAGGTTGCTCCAAAAAGAAAAGCCACATATTGTATTATCTTGATCTATGTTATTAGAAAATACATGTTGCTGGTATTCCCATATTTTTTACCTCGTTACCAGTAGCAGCTTAGCAACAGTCTGGCAAGATGGTGTGTGACATGAAAATGCCTACAAAGCAGATTATATATATATTCACACATTGAATACAACAGACAAGGTGCTTTGATTTAGTTTTTTATACAATTTCTAATGCAATCTATTAATCTTTTCTTTTCAGATGATATATTATACAACTGTCCAAACATTCTTTTTTGTTGAGCGCTTTTGGCTATACATTTAGCCATTTTCAAGTATGAAATATTTTAACTGTTAAATAAAAAATAGTTTGTTACATGTATGTATTTATATAATGTTTTCATTAAAAACAAACAATGGAAAAAAGTACATTCAGACAGCTTTTATATAATTTATCATCTGAAAAGAAAAAATTATTAGATTGCATGAGAAATTGTATAAAAAACTAAATCAAAGCACCTTCTCCATCATATTCAATGAAATGTGCCTAACTACACATTTATATATATATATATATATATATATATATAATTTCAGTAGTAAATTTTTGTCACATGAAATTGCAGGCAAAAGTTTGTTGCATAACTATGTGATCCACCCTTATATATATATATATATATATATATATATATATATATATATATATATATAGATCACATAGATATCACATGCGATAAACTTTTGCCTGCAATTTCCATGTGATTAAAATTTACTACTGAAATTGACAAGAAGAGAGATTGTATTAATAATATTTTTAGAAATTACTTTTTCATCATTAATTTGACACTCTTATTCAAAAGATTAAGTTTAATAATTGTTACTACTACTTCATTAATATTTACACTTACTGCCATATCATGCTGAAAACCTACTTCTCATCTGATCACTGAAGTTAAGCAATATTGAGCCTGGCAACATCCAAACTGCAAAATGTATCCTGAATACCATCAAAGGAGTAAAACACATTCATGTAATTTCTTGATTGTTATTTCACACTCACTATCTTCTCACACTAGTTCTCATGTGATCACCAAAGTTAAGCATCATTAAGCCTGGTCAGCATCTAGACAGGTGATCACTTGGGATTAACAGGTGCAGTAAACTTGGATGTGCAGGTAGTGTAATGGATAACAGAGAGCCTATTTCCATTTCTATTTGGGTTTTTTATATTCACTTATGTGGAAAGACCCTTTGGGAAAGGTAGGAATTCCTTTCTTTTCCTCCCCAGCTGTGAGTTAAATAGTAGAACTTGTATCAGAAAATCATTATTATTTTCAAAAATGTCTTACAAACCAAAATATCTGCTAGCTTTAATTAATCTGCAAAATGTGGATAAAGCATAAAAATAAATCAATCAATGAAAGTCACTGATATTCGGTTTAATTCATGCTCTTTTTTAAGCATCATACACAAGGTTTTTTTTCCAGTAACTGTAAAAATAAAATTAAAATAGGGATTTTTATTTCTTATTACTGCAAGCATTTTTAGTAGGCATATGAGATTGGATCACTATTCTTGTTTTATTTTATTAAACAATGAAATTAATAATTGGCCTAAACTGAGATTTATACAATTAAATATATTAAGTATTAATTACTCTGCTACATGTACTCACTAAAAATATCTTCTATAGTACTAAGAAAAACTGAATCATTATGTAAATTAAAAATAGTCAAATAATAATTTTTGAGGAAACACTAAAAGAACTCTTCAAATAAAACACCCAGAATTGAAATGTGTATATTTAATTCTGTTTGTAAGAAAAGTCAACTTTGGTAGAAATATATTAAAATTTACCCATGATTCACTGCAAAAATTGGTTTTTATTTGAAAAGAAGCTGGCCAATGTCGTTTTATTTTCTGAAGATCTTACAAAGAAATATAAGATAGACCAATGCATATTGATACAGACAAAAAATTAGAAAAATATTCTGATTTTAACAAATATTTTGTTCCGTTTCCTGTTTCATCTTAAGTATTAAAAAAATATATATCAACCCAGACAACACGGGATAATCTTGCTAAATATAAATAGAAAGATACTTAAAGAAGGAACACCGAACTAAAGTTGTTTATGCTGAAAGTTATGGCTTTGGGGAACATAACAGACTGTGTGTTATTGTGGTAGTTGAAAAAAAAGTCTGTCACAGAATAAATAGATCAATGACATATTGTTGAAGCTATTTCACCAAAGAGATATGTTTGCTATTTTACTATTTTATCCTTTTTCTCCAATAAACTGATCCAGTTGCAGTCTGTGTTCTGTCTTCTAATATTTTTTTAAAATCAAGATAAAGTTTCTTTTTCAAAGAGAAAATATGTCACATCAAGACCTATAGATGTAGCAAGAAGAAATAAAACTATTAATACTTAAAAACACAAATGTCAACATCTTTTTAAATATTAATTTATAAATAAACCAAAACATAATCAATTTTTTATTCATGTTTATAAAACCAAATGTAATAATAGTGCATCACCTATTATCCGGCAACAGATGATCTGGATCCACTTTTAATCCAGACAAAATTACAAGCAAGGGTTTGAATTACCAGACAAATTCACCAGATGATCACAGCTTGCATTATATTTAATAATAATTACATCTAAGTTAATGATGCTGTTGCAATTTCTGTTGGTGTGTCAAAATGGATAAACTGGCTTGGATCTGGAATCAAAGGTGCCAGAAAATTGGTGTTAAACCTTCTTTAATTTTTCACACCAAACAAGGGCTTACTGGGAGAGAGTGATAAAGAATGAGAAAAATTTAGTGAGGAAAAAGGACAATAAAAGAACAGGTTTCAGAAGATCCTCATTGGCAATGAATTTAAATTTTTGAAGATTGTAGGTGGTAAGAAAGCAAAGAATCAAAAGAGAATTCCATACCTGTGCTCAAATTTAAAAAAGCGGTGGATAATTAAAACAATTAAACAGCATAATTAAATAAAATACATTAAAATGTAACAAGAAAAATGATGAAAATATAATTAAATGTTAATTAAATAAATTAATATTGTTTGGAAAATGAAAAAATT
>CAHIKZ030001890.1:3352500-3360000 GCA_903632075.3 Acanthosepion pharaonis
AAAAACAACATAAATGTGTATAGCAGCCAAAACAAAACCCCCAAAAAACACACCATTAACCAAAAAACATTTGAATAGAAGAATGAAGTGGTCAAAATAATATATAATTTAGGATGCTGAAAAGTGGGGAAAATAATTTTTAGTAATGAATACAAAACAGAGTTACATTCTGCTAACAGGAATATGGAATAGACAAATGCAGTAGATAAATAGTAGCAGGTTTATTGTAGAAGCCAGAACAACAAGTAAGGAAGTAATAGTTATGTGCACAATCGGTGCAAATCAGTACAGTTGTATGCGGGCCACTAGTCTCACAGATTCCAGCCTGACTCTCCCATCCACTGTCCTAATGGATACTTGTAGGTTGTTACTACCTACAGTGCCGCCACTCATGGGGGTGGCAGGTTATTCCATCACATCACATTCTAATATCAGAGAATATGTAAGATCATTAGAAGAAAAAACTATATAAGATGTGCCACAAGGACAGTTAGATTTGGCAGTGGAGATATAATGGCATGAGGTTGTATCAATAGTGATAAAAGAAAATTGGTAAAAGTTGAAAGAAGCTTAGTTTACTAAAGTTTAATCTTCTTCTAGACTATGCAGATAGAGAAATTTTCAGCATAGCAGTGCCTCTTGCCACATATCGTATGCAACAAAAAGTCCTGATCTCAGTATAATTGAATGATTGCAGTAGGAAATGAAGAAACATTGCTCCAATAAAATCTTCAAGAACTTTGGAATTACTGCCAAGAAGAATTTGAAAAAATTTTCCAATGTGAAAATCTGGACCTCGTTCCATTCAATGTAATATCAAATTGAGTAAATTATTTGTGCCAAAGGCAGCAAGAATAATTATTAACTCCATATTTTTATGTTTTGTACTTTCTGTAATTACCACTTTTTTGCAAAAAAAACTAAAAAAAAATCAAACTTTTTCACTTAAAAGATGAGAGACTATTTTTGTGTGGTCTTTCTTTTTAGCATCATGATGCTTAAGCATTAACAAAAATGTAGTAACGTTTCCTCTGACCCTCAAAGATCATAAACTTTACTGAGAAAAGCATACTGATCATTAATTCTTCAGTATGTATTACAGATTTTCTTTTTCCAATACAGCTCAGTTTTGATTTTCATTCAACATGGCTACTTTCTATTAATGCACATGACCAAAAAAAATATGTCAATTTTTAAAAATAATTAAGTTTAAAAAGGAAAATGTACATATTGATCAACAAGCAGCAAATGCTGCTGACCAACTAAACATTTCATGGGAATATTGTTTAAATCTCCCAAATGAACTTTCTTCTTCTTGATAGCCAATGTTCCATCAGGATTTTGTCTATCAAGGTTCTCCAAAATTTCTTGTCCTGAGTAGATCTTTAAAAAGTTTATCTTTTTGTAATCTCACCTAAACTTGGTTCTGCCACTCATTTATTCAAGCACAACAGGTAGGTTTTGCATTGTTTTCCTCTTCCCTGACTTTCTTTAAAACTCTCCTGTGAGTATCAAACATTCCAAGCTCTCTTTCCTCATGTTCTCTAGAAATTTAAAGTATCTTTTGGTAAGTATAAGTGCCCTTTTTTTTCCATTTTCTGTCAAACTTTGTTGTTGCTTACATGTTTGGTTCATGTTCTCTGCATTCTTTTGGAGAAGCATATTTCTGTTAATCTAAGTCTCATTTTCATCTATGAGGAGATTGTCCAGCATTTGCTGCCATATAGGAGGACTATTATTACATAACAGTTCATGCTGCCATATAGGAGGACAGGTATTACATAACAGTTCATGCTGCCATATAGGAGGACAGGTATTACATAACAGTTCATGCTGCCATATAGGAGGACAGGTATTACATAACAGTTCATGCTGCCATATAGGAGGACAGGTATTACATAACAGTTCATGCTGCCATATAGGAGGACATGTATTACATAACAGTTCATGCTGCCATATAGGAGGACAGGTATTACATAACAGTTCATGCTGCCATATAGGAGGACAGGTATTACATAACAGTTCAGAACTCTTTTTCTTTGTTCTTAATTAAATTTTTCTGTTTCTTAATAATTTACTTAGTTTTTGGGAAGCATCTTTCAACTATAGCTATCTAAAAATAAATCAGAAATAAATTCAGGGCAAATAATATGATACATGCAATAGCTCATTTATTCAGGATTTTGTTCCTGAGAATGGAGGAACTCTTCTATCAGTGTTGCTGCTGCTATCAAACTAAAATTGTCAAAAAAGTTGCTTTCCTGCCATATCCCAGAATACAACTGTTATGTATTCCAAAACAAATAGCAAAATGGCCCATCCATCTTCCTTGATTTTGCATCTCCTAGCCAGTGAAGAAATATTAAAAAAATACACAAATAAAGATAAGACTCAAAACTCAACAAAGGCCTCACCAGAAAACTGACAAACAAGGATATTTTTGCCTGAATTTCTGAGATGAGAAGTTATCCTTATTTTTCACGATTGATATTCAGGCTTTTGTCCTCATTTTGTTGTTATCACGATGTTTCAGCTGTTGTACCCTCCAACTTTCCTCAGGTGTATATCGATTTGAGTAACCTACAGAGACTTCTGAAAAATGGTGCAGAGGATAATTGCTTCAAATAGTGTGAATTAGGATATCTATATTATAAAAGAAGAAGTATTTCTTTGTTCATTATGTTGTGACTTTGCATGCATCTATGTAATACAGATGCAGATGTCTGTGTTGTGTATGAGGGGTTCCCATGAACTTGTGCCATTTATTGTACAAATATAGACACACAATTTAAATGAGCTTGAAGTAAAACATTGGAATAATAGATTAACAAACCATTATCCTGACCTGATTAATAAAATCATCAAGATGGAAAGAAAATAAATCTTAAGTGATTACACCCCTAAAAAAAATCAAATAATACTAAGATTTTATTAAAAATTATTTGGCAATAAATAGAATTTTTATTTTAAGACTGACATTGAATTAAAATAGGCACAGGCAAATGTATATATACACACAATTTGAATGAGATTGAAACAGATGTTTGTGTTGGGAGAGGTTTTCCTTTCCATCTGGCAACAACCACTGATTAACAGGAAAAGTGTATAAAGCAAAATCTTCAGCCCTTTGAAGTCATAATTTATGACTCCTTTAATCAAACTGAATATATTTTCTAATGTATTGTGGTGTCTTATGACACATGTTAATAGTCAACTTCTATCCTGTCTTTTAGTTTACTATACATTTTATATCTCTTCTACATAATATATGAAAATAGGTACAATCTTATTTACCAGTTCACAACATTTTCTAATAAATGTAATACTTTGAATGGACAAACAATTTCAATTTGAACTTTGACCATATTGCTGTAAGTAAAGCAATAGGTAGCAAACATATTCCTAATAAAATGTATTAAAACAAATGAAAGGAAAAGTATGACCCAGTAGTAATATTATATAAATATTTGGTAGTCTTCAAATAATTTGAAACTTGCTAAAATTGATCCAGAAAAAATGAATCTAAGTTTTGTAAGTTTGTTACTGAGAAAAATTTAAGACAAGTTTGCATCTGAAATAACTAATTATACTCAAAGGTAAAGTGTACATGCTTTTTTATGTTTCTTTTTTGCTGAATTTCAAATTAGAACTTCCACAGTAAAGCATGAAACAAGCAGCTACATTCATTTTTGGTTTATTTCGAGGGAAGAAATTCTGTTTAGTCTTTTAGTGACTGAAACTGAATTAGTTTTCTTTCTTCAGGAAAGAAGATAAAATAATTTTTTTATTTGAATCTGCACAGAAATGTCTAAACCAATGGCAAAAAAAGCATAAGGAGATAAGAAATAATAAATGTGTATGTACCTATATGCAAATCTAGGACTATACCGACAAACTTAGAGAGTGAGAGAATTGCACAACACACACATATAAACATAAGCAGATTGGAAATTATCTAAGCAAAAATTCTACTAATTTTACTTTTATTCTCTGTTAAATAAATATAAACCCAGACAGTGAATAAAGCATAATAAGAGCAAAAGAAGCATATATATATATATATATATATATATATATATATATTCAAGAAAAATATCAGCACACTGTATACAATGGTCTCATAGCTTCCTGAATCTATGATATGCCCCCACCCATTCTAAATCATCTTAATTTTCATAAGGTAGTATTCATATGATACAAATTTTATTGTAACTTAATTATGTTCAATAATGGATCATATGCAATATAGACAAACAATTCAATTAGAAAAATTGAAAATAAATAAAAATGTATCTAAATCCAAATTAGAGACATAGTAAATAATACCATATTAGATAAAGTGAAAATGTTTTGCAACAATTTTTAATATCACCAGTTTTTTGTTGGTAAAGAGAATTTTAACACATTCAACATTATGGATTAAAAAAAAAATGATGAATTTTATCTAATGTTTTTTCAAGACTTAGCATGAGCAAAACACTAATTCACAAATTTGAACAAAATAAAAAGACCCCAGAATGACATCAAAACCTGCAAAAAATTTTAATTCTTTAATAGTCAGTTGTGCTTATTTTAATTTGTAACATATATAAATGTAGGTAGTAAACAGCAGATGCTAATAAGATAGTGAGGGTCACAATGCTCTGCCCCAGGCCTCCAATCAGGCTTCTTCCATGCTGGTTGAAGGGTTCAGGAGTAATACACATCATCCCCTATAATATATATATATATATATATATATATATATATATATATACACACACACACACAAACAAACAAATTTGATTAAATACAAATGACACAGCCTGTTTGTTTTTTGATTTTTATTTAATTGATCTCAAGTAAGGCAGTACAGCTACTAAGATGCAAAGGGTTACAGAGACAGGAGGAATTAGGAACAAAAACATTATTAATGAGTAAAAAGAGTAATCAAGATGACAGTCAATAGTGATTGACATTGCATTTAAATTTTTGTATATTAAAGTTGGCTGGAAATCATGGTGTCAGATGGGAGTGAAAAGAAACTTTTAGCATAGAAGTTAGGGCTACATCTAGCCAGCACAACTGTAAAATGATGAGATCTCGACACCAGTCTAATACTAGGTACCATAGCAAAGAGCTCATCTGCACAATTACCATGAAAGAATTTATAAAAAAAGCACAGATGCAACCTTACAGTGGTGGGCAAATGACTGAAGCTGATCTACTAGATCAGGACCAATAATATTGCTCATTCTTCTTTGAATCTTATCAAGCTCAAGTTAAACTGCAGGGGCACCAGACCATATATAACAGCAGTATTATAAGCATGTGTGAATGGTAGAATTAAGATAGATTCTGGGAAGAAAAATTGTCTTGGAAGACAGTGTTAGCTGACTTTCTTAGCAGCTGACCTAGCAATGGATTCAATATAGTAATTCTACTTTATGTCACTTTCCTCAAAGTTAGCATAATCCATGTGGATGGAAGGCAGAGAGGGGCCACTGAGATCATTAATGGAGAGAAGTTTAGTTTTATAGGCATTAAAATTAACAAGGCATCTTTTATCCAAGTTAACAATGTTGTCTTGTATATGAGCTGCCATTTTGACCATGTTGGCCTGATCAGCCTTACTATCAAGGCAGGAGTAAATCATAGTGTTGCCAGTGCATATGCAAAGTTGAGAGCTGATGTCATCGGGAAGGTCCTGGGGGTCACCTACGTTGGTATGAAAGGATCTCAACAAGTCTTCATTCAGGATAACTTTCATTTCATGATTTGACAGGAAAGACTGGGTCAGCTCAAAATGTACCCAGAGATACCGTAACTTTTCAGCTTGTGGAGAAGACCTGAATGCCAGACCCTAACCAAAGGCTTCTGAGATGTCCAATGCTACATTTTTAATTCTGTATTTTAATTTTTCAATTTTCTAATCAGGTGCTGTGTATTGGGATCAAAATTGTAGATAAACTGCCTCTTGTTTTGTTCAAGTACTTTTGTCTCAGTCATTTTCAAGAATCATGCAGTGTCTGTGTGGTAGGGAAGATTTCGTTATCCATATACTGGTGAATTAGAAAATTTAAAGAAATAAATGGACCATGGTGATATCAAGTGTAATACTTAATAGGAGCAAGAATGTGCCAAGAAAATTGATTTTTTAAAATTTCTGTCAAATAAAAGTGAAATGGTCATATATATATATATATATATATATAAATGTAAAATGAAATGAATTTATTAAAACAAAGTAACCAATAATAACAAAACAAAATATCCATAAAATATCCATAGCAAATGGAAGAATTTAGAAAACGCTATTATATTTACATTTTCTAAATTCTTCCAGTTGCTAAGGACATTTTGTTTTGTTATTATTAGTTACTTTGTTTTAATAAATTCATTTTGTTTTTGCCTTGAAAAAGTTCACATCGGAAAAAACACATTGGTTGATATTACAGTTTTCCTATTGTCTTTTACATTTATAAATATTATCTTTTTCTACAGGTTAACTCTGAGAAATTTTTCATATATACATATATATATATATATATATATATATATATACACACACACACACATAATGGCCAGCTACTCATTTCTGACAACACCTGCCTGCTAGTGTGGTGAGCCACTTCCTGAAGCAGATGCCTGTCCAGGCACATTTGTCTCTGTTCAACACTCACAGAGCCCACTTGTAGTTGAAACTGAAATTACGCTGAGCAGATATTAGAGTTTCTTGGAGATATTTCATCATCTGATATGATGATAAGGTTATACAAGTACAATATGCTCAAATCCTTAGTCATGATGACTAGTGACTTTATGGTAGCAAAACCATTGAGGACTTTCGACCATATCTGTCTACCTAGTTTCACTCACAACATTTGGGTCAATCCATATTGTGGTTTCAGACACTTTCCAATGATATATGCTGTGATCTCCTCACCAAGAAGTCCCATTCCTAACAAAAGGATCATATATATATATATATATATATATATATAGATATACACATATACACACACACACATGTTCCATTAAAGATACTGCAATTGAGATTTATTTAATTTTTCTTGTGTTCATACAAGTTTTTTATTTTCTGAACACAAAGTGAGTAAAAACTGTTTTAAAGTTCTGCATATCCAAGCACTTTCGACTATTTTTTTAGCTATTATCAAGGTCATTTTTTTCTTTTATTTAACTAAATATCTTTTTTTTATGTATGTGTCTAAAGTTATAGGAATGTTTTATTTTCTGAACATGGACAGCACATTGATCAAACTATTGACATACTCCTTAATTCCATGTATAAAAATAATTCCATTTCATCTCCATCTATCAAATCAAATATTCTCAAAACTTATTGCATGTATGTACAACCAAAGTCCCTTTCTACAACCATAATATCTACACCCAAACTAATGCTAATATTATGAGAGATCCTCTTAGTCAACTACTACATGTCCCATGTAGAAAACACAATATTTAGATAAGTCACTAAACCCAAAATATATGTCTGCT
>CAHIKZ030001890.1:3365000-3375000 GCA_903632075.3 Acanthosepion pharaonis
AATAAAAAAATATATATATTCAGGGACACATAAAAAATGTTTAATTTAGAATTTCTTCCTAATTATTGTGGGCAAGTAACTTTAGCCAACAAGTTTACCTATTAAATATTTATATCTTTTTTTAAAACTTTTTTTTTATAGTAAATAGGATTGTTTCTAGTTTTTTGTATGTTGACTTTTAATGCTGATGTTTGATTTTTTAGTGGTATCATCACCACCCCCATATGAATGTTATTATTAGTAGTTTTTCATCATCTAAAATATATTTTGTTTTTCACACACACACACATATATATATATATATATATATATATATTTCAACATATGTTATCAAAAGGTCATTTTTGAAAGTCACACTTCAAAGAAACAAAATAAATATTTGCATTTGGTTTGTGTATGTAATTTTGTGGACAGCTGTAGACACATTTATTGGAAGACATCTGACATTTCTTTTGCTTCTAAAAGTAAAACTCATTAGAATTTTAAATAAAAAAATTTATTTGATATTTGTACCATAAATTTGTGGGATATTTTGTAAGAACTTAATCACAGAATTTACTGATGTATGAAGACTGGTACTCATTCCTGTGTCCAGAATAAAGTTATTTTTTGTTTTTGTTTTTTGCTATAAGGCCAAGATATTGTGATAACTCAAATCTTGCTAGCAAAACAGTGTAAAACCTATTTGATAAAAAATTATCTTGAAAATTTAAAACTTATTTTTTGTAACAAATCTCAAAGATTCTTTATGTCAATTTCTGTATAACAAAGACTAAAAAAATTACTTAAAAATATGTCAACAGTGATTGGTTATTACATTTACCTTTCTGCTATGTGCTGTATTTCTTCAGGACATGAACAATCATGGGTCTCTACAATTGTAGCTCTTAGTAAATTTTGTCTTTTTGCTATCTCTCCTAATCATTTTTCTACTAACCATTTACACATGCTTCTTAGGTAGGTTTCCTTTGTTCCTCTTGCCTGTAATATATCCTATGAATATCAAATTTTCTAAGCCTATTTTCCTCTTTATATGACCTGAATAATGAAACTCTTTTTAATGTTATGTGTCTTTTTTATTTCCATTTACTCTAAAACTTTGTCATTACTTATATATATTAATTCCATGATATTCTCAACATCTTCCTTTATAACCACATTTCTGTCACCTGAAGTTTTGTTTTCATCTGTGATGAGATTGTGCAGCATTCACTGAAAGATTGATATTACATAACAGTTCATTATTCTTTTCTTTGTTTCTAATGAATTTTTGTCTGTTTCTTAATACTTTACTAAGCAATTGGAAGACATCTTTCACTCTCCCAATGCACCTTTTCATAGATATTTAAATTTTTGCACTTGCTTGATTTTGGCATCTCCAATTTCTAATTGGTATTTTTGACCTCTTCTTTTGCTGACAACCATGCGCTCTATCTTCCTACAGTTGAGCTATAATCCTTTTCTTCTCACTTTCCTTTACTACCTTCACTCACAGTTCCTGTATTTTCCTTTCTCTATTAATACTCTGTGATCTGTATATTAATTGCTTTCTATACGGTTTAAATATATCAGAACCAGGATTGTATCATTATCTCTATATATTTATACCCATTTCTAAAGGATAACTCAAAATTGCCCATTCATACAGCTTTAAAAATGTGTATGGATGTGCAGGTGGCATATTGGTTAATGGCTTGGAATGAAAAATCAATGAGCCAAGTTTGATTTATTTTCACACAACTACCTTGAGAAAGGCATGAATCCATCTATTTTCTCCAAATAAAATATCAGGACATCTCAGAATTCAAAGTCAGCCAACTGAAGTTGTATTAAGATAGCATCTTCATCCAATGTTTAACTATCTCTGTAAAATGAATATATGATAGATTTCAACATCAATAGATAATAAACTCTGGAGAGTTAATATCCATTATGCTGTTTATACCAATGAACACTGAGCCCAAGAACTGTCTCAAGGTGTAAACTCAAAATTCCTGATTTTAATAAAAGCAAAGATATTTTTGACTCAAGTGTTCAAGTGTTCATTCATAAATTTGGTAACATAGTAATCATGAATTCAATTCCTATGCTAAGTAGTGTGTCTTTAGACAAAGTAAAAATGGAGTGAGCAATAACTGAGCAGTAGTGAATAAGAACTAGATAAGATATCCCTAGATATGGGCAGAGCAATGAAAACAATCTATCCCCCATGGATTAAATAAATAGTTCAGTTAGAAATTGCTTATAGGTTACTAGGATTGACATACAGCTGATGAAGTGATAACAGTAAGAAAGATGATGATAACAGTCCTTATGATGATGATGATGATAATAGTCCTTATGTTAATAATGTAAATAGTGGTAACTCCTCATACCAGAAATTCAGAGGGAAATCAGGACATGACTTAGAATAAAATTAAAAAAGCACTGGAATAGTACAGGTTGGTGTTTGAAAGAATACTAAAATATATTAAGTGGGATGGTAGAAAAAGATGAAAGAAATTCTGTCTTGACAACCAGGTTAAAACATGTAGTATTAAGAATACAAACAAATGCACAAAATGTTGAAAATGGAATTAGTTCACATGGGACTCGGTTGTTAATAATCCAATGAATTCAAAATTATTCTCGGAGGACAAATTTTTTATGCCAATATTAATATATAGATATATATATATATATATAATATATATAGAATAAAAAAATAGAAACATTTAAAAAAAGATAATTGCCATCGAGGTACCTATTCAGCAAAATTCATTAGGAGGTTTTTCAACTAATGATGAAAAAGGAACAAATAATAATTTTCAACATAATCTTCTTCTTTATAAATTCAATTGATTTAGTGTGAATATTAATTAAACTTGAATATTATACAGTGAAAATTTCAGATCAAACTTCTGCTTATAACTATGTATCAAGTCATGGAATTATTGTCGTCTTTTGTCAAGATCAATCCGATTCATGGCATGTAAAACAGATTCTTAGAATCTTACAAAAATATCAACATTAATCTGAAGGTTTGTTAGTCTAAGAGAAAAATAGCCAAATATTTACAGAAACTTAACATCTGAGCAATTTTAGAGAACATTTTGTATGCTATTCATCAAATAATAATGCAATTTAATAATGATAGCATATTATTTTTAGTTTTGATGTGTTTTTGTTCACACCACCAAAAGTTA
Source organism: Acanthosepion pharaonis (assembly GCA_903632075.3). Lineage (NCBI taxonomy): Eukaryota > Metazoa > Mollusca > Cephalopoda > Sepiida > Sepiidae > Acanthosepion > Acanthosepion pharaonis. Next base: position 3,368,186 of record CAHIKZ030001890.1, read on the forward strand.
ACTTTGGTAATTTTAAAGTACAGTAAAACATCAATTTAATGTTCTTTGATTTAATGAATATCTCATTTAAGGAAACATTCATGGATCATATGGCCATAATGAATTGACATTTTATTTTTACTGAACTATTTTTTTTAATCATTTCACCACAAGCAAAGCAATAAAGCTACTAGGATGCAAGGTGTTACCAAGTGTTAGAGAATATGAGATAAACTACTAAGGATGGAGGACAATAAAAGAACTAAAATTAAGAAGATGAAAGATAATGATTGACATTGCGTTTAAATTTTTGTAGATCAAAAAAGATTTCCAGAAGTGAGAAGTGCCATAGAAGAAAGTGTTAGCAGAGAACTTAGGGTTAAATTTAGCTATTTCAACTGTAAAATGATGAGACCTTGCTGGCAATCTACTGCTGCATTTAAATTCATAAAGTCTAGGTAACACAGCAATGAGCTCATCTGAACAATTACAATGAAAATATTTATAGAAAAATCATAGTGAATCTACATTACAGCAGAGGAAAAAGAGCTGAAGTCAAGATGCCAGGTAAGGACCAGTGACATTGCAGATTGTTCTTTAGATCTTATCAAGAATCTCTAAATATGTAGCAGGGGCACTAGACCAGATATGGCAGCAATATTCACAGCAAAGATCAATGTTAGACTTATAAGTAAGATAAATTCTGGTGAAAAATTGCCTAGCATGACATAGTGACCCAACTTTCTTAGCTGCAGACTTAGAAAATTGATTCAATATACACTTTCCACTTCATTGAAACTTGGATAAAAGTTTAAACAAATCATTTTAGTGAATCCATATTAAGTTACTAAGTACAGATGAATTTAATACACATTATTCCATGTTTGAAAAAATAAGTAACCACAGTACAGACTATTATCAAAAAATTCAACTGGGTTTGAAAGCCAGTATTGAGAACATTGTAAGCGATATACCCATATGAAATGTTATATAATATCAGTCCTCCTATATAGCAGTGAATACTGGACAATCTCCTCACAGATCAAGAAATGATTGAAAGTAAAAGATATGTGATTCTATAGAAAGATACTGAGAAACCATGGATAGAATAGATAAGCAAAAAGTTTTAAGGGAAATGGAAACAAAAATGGGTCATTTAGAATCGGAATTTCTTTTACACATAATGAAGTAGGAAGGTTGGAGAATTTGACACTCACAGGACGTAATGAAAGCAAAAGGATCAAGGAAGACAGTGCGTGAATGAGAGCATGGAAGGATGGCAAGAAAGACAAAACTTATTTAGAGCTATAAGAGATAGGAAGTTGTGGAGATCCGTGATCTCCCATGCTTTGAAGGGACATGTAGTATAAAAGAGGAAGACATCAAGAGAATTAAAAAATATAATAATAAAATTTAAAAATTCTGTGTTGCAATTGGTTTGTGCTTTACTATGATATGTTTTTCATTATCTTTGTTTATAAACATATCTCTGTTTCCCCTCCAAGCTCAGTAAAAGGAAATTTTACTTTGTTATCTTTTTAATTTCTTATCCTATGTTTCCATTGTTGGCGAAACTTCATCTGGAATTGAGTTTTGTTCTGACTGTGGAAGTGACATCTTTGAGCCTGCAAGAATCTTGCACAAAGTTTTTTCAAACTTGGTTTACATATATTTCTTTTGTTGTTTACAGGTGTAGTATTAAAATAAAATTGAAACAGCACTTTTTTTTTATCCTCCCAAGTGCTCAAAAAAGAAAGATACACATTTAAGTCCGACAAGAAATGAAATGCACATGAACATGAATGTAAATAGTTATATATATATTATTAAATATAATGCTGAATATACACATAATCATGAAATGTGTGCACACAGGTATACGCATAAATTATATTTTTCTAAATTTCATAAAATTTTAATTTTCAGTGAGAGAGAAAACAGTTAAATACATTTGAAAATATACACCAACTGACTTAAACCACTTATACACATTCAAAATTATTTATATATATATATATATATATAAAATAGTAATGGCTACTGATATACATAAAATGATATAATTTAATGTGTGCTAAGGTGAACTGAATTTTTGAAAATAAAATTATTGTATCAAAATATTCAAAATACACAATACTGGAAGTCAGTTGGCTCCAATCCAATTGCAGGAATGACAAAATATTTTCCTCCCCACAATTTATAGGTAAAAGTACCCAAATGCATGCTGGGATTTCTTCCTAGCCAATAAGATATGCCACTTGTTGATTTCATCCGACTCGGTCCCAGTCAGTTTTGCCTTGAAGTGAGGACACTATGTTTGCTTCTGTGAATTTGCTCCTGTGTGTCAAACCAAATTCTTAGTTTATACCATACTACTGTTAATTTGCCTTGCATATATTGTTTTGCATGATTTATATTATTTTTTGGCCTGTTTATTCAAATTACATTTTGAGAACAAGACAGAAATCAAATCAAGTGATCAGAGCTCATTTTTCTATCCACCCACCTATTTATTAATATATGCATATGCACAATATATTTAAACTCTTTATATTTGGACTATTGTCCTCATCTTTGTTGTTGTTATCACAATGTTATGGCCAGCAGCCAAAATGAATATAAATAGTTTAAATAATAATAACTCCTCATACCAGAAATTCAAATAGACACACACACAATATATATATATATATATATATATATATATATATATATATATATATATATATATATATATATTTATTGGGGAAAAATGTATGATAAAGTGGAAAAGTTTGTTGTTTCAGAATTCATTGGACTAAATTTTTCATAGCAACTTTAGTCCGACGAAATCCTAAAGGATGAAACACATCACAAGAAAACTTTTTTCAATTTGTCATACATTTCCTCAATATTTTATATATATATATATATATATACACACACAATTATCTATCTGAATATGTAAGTTTCATTTCTGAAATCTATACCAATGCAAATCTCAGAATATCATTGACAATATATAAAAGAATTTTATTCACTTGAGCCTCACAAAAAAATGACATCATATCAAATTATTCCATGATATTTCTAGCTATCACTACCATACAGCTCAATGCTTTCTGTTGCATATTAATTGTAGAGGATATCCTTATACCCAAGTAGCCTAAGATTTGCCATAAAGGATCCTGTATGACACTATCATGATCTTCTAAATCAATGAACCATTTAACCAATCTGCTATGATAGTAACTATACTTTACAATATGACATTTTTAGTAGCAATTTATGACATCTCCACTTGAAAAGCCTGCCAAACTGGTTGTGAAGATTTTATCAGAATTTTATGTCGAAATTTTGAAACAATTTTTTACAAATTTACCAGGTTCCCATTTCATTACATTTTTGTTTATCAGCTGTTTCTAAAATGGTCTAAATGAAAATTTATTTCTGTTTAAATTAAATATTATAAACATGATTGCCGCAATCTTTCATATTTAAGAAAACCATATCACTGCAATTGAATATTAGGATTAGAATCTGACAACTGATGCAAGAGAATTTTATTAAATATTACTTAAAAGTTAAGACACAAAATAGTTTCCTCAGAGAAAGAATTTATTAGAAGTTTTATATAATTTTTATTTATTTATTTATCAGTAGCAGAATGATTTTTTGCTTTTCACATATTTGACAGTGTATAATACGCACACTAATTTCAGCAGGGCAAATCAAGAAAAAATTAGTAATTAGTAAAATTATTAGTAAATGGTAAAGCCTAGGCTATATTTATGAGGTATTATTTTGGTTAAACAAGCCATGATGACAATTAAATGGAAAATAATAGGAAAAAAGGAATACAAGTCTATAAAAACTTTATTATATCCAAAGGTAAGAAAAAAACAAAATAAAAATCAAGCAATTATTACAAGTGAGCAAAACAGTACAGTTAGCATTAAAATTTTATTCATCTTCCAATCCATAAAATTCATTGACTTCATATCTAAACTCTGATACTCATTTTCAGTAATACTATCATCGTCATTAAATAATGTGTCATCTTCCGTTCCATTGAAAGCATTGCTAATGCTTCACTTTTTAAAAGATTTCACAACTATTGCAAATTTTAAACCTACATATGTTATATAACATGAGGGGAATTTTAAAAGATATTTTTATTACAAAAAGTACACCTTATATGATGTCTAATATGGTAAATTAAATATTAAATATGATAAGCATAATTCTTGCAATCTTTCATATTTAAGAAAATCCTATCACTGCAATTGAATATTAGGATTAGAATCTGACAATTGATGCAACAGAATTTTATTAAATATAACTGAAAAGCTTGGAAAACTTAAAAAACAAAATGGTTTCCTCAAAGAAAGAATTTATTAGAAGATTTATATTAATTCTTATTTATTTATTTATCACTAGCAGAATGGTTTCTTGCATTTACCATATTTGACAGCATATAAGATGCACCCAAATTTCAGCAGGGCAAATCAAGGAAAAATTAGTAGTTAGTAAAATTATTAGTAAATGGTACAGCCTATGGTAAGCATGATTGTTGCAATCTCTCATATTTAAGAAAACTATATCACCGCAATTGAATATTATGATTAAAATCTGACAACTGATGCAATAGAATTTTAAGAAATTTTGAAAAGTTTGGAAAACTTAAGGCATAAAATAGTTTCCTCAGAGAAAGAAAAAGAATTCTTAACTTCCTGGTAGAGTGATTTCCAGAGATATTTAAAATGTCTGATGAGACATGGGAAACACTTGATAAGTTAAAAGATGAATAAAATACCTATATCATTTTTTGTTAACACTTTTGGGCATCAATTTATATTATTACATATTCATGTCCTGAATATTCTAAATAAAAGAAAACCTTAAGTTACCTTGATATGGACTCTAATTAGAAAGAGAAAGAATTGCAGGCCAAAAATCAACTGGCAAAGGACAGTGATGATAGAACTGAAAATGTTTGGTATTTCACTGTGCGTAACACAGGCCAAAGTGGTCAGAGCAAGGATATTATATCAGCCATAAACCTTTAAAGATCAATTCACCCAAATGCACTTGCAAGTTTATGCTTGCAGCCAAGGGACATCTGAATGCACAAGCAATTGTTTAGCGCTATCTTTCAATAAACAATATTCACACCAGTCACATGATTAGCTAAAGACACCTGAAAGCTACAAAGTTGTAGATTTTCAAAACCATCTTTCATAACCAGTAATACCAAGGAGACTAACTCTGGTCTTATTTCAAAGCTGAATAAATTTTCTATCATATGAATTCAACTTGTAAGATATGGTTTTTGAGATATATCAATTTAATTGTACTAGCATCACATATTCAAATTTTTCAACAGTTTGGTCAAGAATTTAAAGATCTAATAATTGAAATCTCTTCAACACTGATAGGTTTTTAGTACTAGGCTGGATAAAAAGGATAAATAAATATTGTTTATTATTTTCAGCAACCTTACTTTTTTAGTACAAGGGAGGTACTGCCACAGATTTGAAATCCCCAGGACCAGGTATACTACAAAGATTTTTCATGAAGTGTAAAGTTCAGATACTATACACCTATTGTATTTAGTCACATCTTCACTGTTGAGATATGTCAAAAGCTTTTTTTTTTTTTTTTTTTTTTAATAAGAACCCCATATATGTCCATGTGGGCCAAGGACAGATACATTCCAGTCCCTGTAACCATTGTCAGACTGGTATTAATATTAGACTAACCTTCCTTCCATCCTTTGGTGCAATGAGGGAGGTGTTGCCACAGTTGTAGTGTCCCCAGGACCTGACATCTTTCAAAACTTTTCCCTAAACTGTCCAAAGCAGGACACATTGCAGAGAGCTAAAGAACAGGGACTAAACTTTGATCACAGCCCAAAGGCCAAAGAGTGTATGAAATACAAACCTTCTTCCTTACATTCAGTTTCTGACTTTTTTATTTACATAAACATTTAATTTTAGAGATTTTGCTTCTTAATAAAATATACAACATTTTCACTTCTTAATGTTTTTTTTTTCTTATTTTTACACACACTGTAAGCCCCTGTGTCTTAGTGGTTTTATTGCCTTGCCTGCAGTGAAATGACTAAAAAAAAAAAAAAATAATTATCTCTGTCAAAATAGAAAGACACTTTCAGTATTTGAAACAATCTTGACAGAAAATAAAATAAAACTATTAAAGCAGACATGTCCATAAATTTTCATTAAAAATAATGGCTTATTCCTCAGGTTTTACTTCACAGAGAAGAGCAGAAAGAGAAAATGGCAATTCTATATTTAATAAATTCCTTTTCCTAATAATGTCCACAAAGCTCAGATGGCTATTTATAAATACATTGCAAACCTGAATATTACAAGCAAACATTTTTTTTTTCAACATAACTCTTTCTTTTCTTCCTTCCTCGGACCTGCACATTTTGTGCGCCAAACCAATGCATTTATTCTTCACATCAAGTGTGCCTGATACACATGATTCTTTACCAATGTGTGCAGGTCTTTTATAAGAATCAGACAATAAGAACACTGAAAAGACTTGTCTCACTTACATTGATTATTGATCTCTTACATGGGATAGGGTGTGGGGATATGGGTGTAGGGGAGTGGGTGTGGGGAGACGTGGGTGTGGGGGAGTGTGTGTATGTGGGTAGGTGGGGGTAGTGGGCATGCTTCCAGCTCTGTTTACAACTCAATTTCACTCCACGATTTCCTTTCAGCAACTGGTCATTATTCTTTCACTGACGTTCTTTTTTCTTTTTTAGATTTTAACTTAATTTTTTCTTTTTATTTTTCATTTTTTTAAAAACTTTAGCTTTCTATTTA